>JAWPHD010010156.1:0-96545 GCA_037043455.1 Cyrtodaria siliqua | reverse complement strand
CAGGTATCCATTTGAGTTTAAAAGATCGTTGACAAATACTATTCCTCCTGCAAACTATCTTCTGTATACAACACTGGAACCTCCGACCTTAATTTATCTGCTTTACAGAAATTATAATTTCGTTCTTATTCCAGTATAAAGGGAGATAATTTTGAAAATTAAAACGTTGCTTTGTAAGTTCATTATAATGACATGGTCAATTGTTTTTGCGTTTATGAACACCCGAAACCCAGAATAGTTATTTAATAAAGTTTAACCCTGTTTTTGATAATATTCTTATTTTTTTAATGTGAAAAAATGTTTTATATTATATAAATGATAACTCTGATATCACACATAATAAGTAAAAAACAAGAACACGTTCTGACATGCCAAAGTTACAAGTGCTTCACATTATAAAATAAACATTCAGTTTCTTTAAGCTAGATATGCAAAAGACCGTGCTAAACTTATTTCTTTCAGTATATATGACATTTTAACATTGGTGTCATTGGGGGAAATAATTAGTGGTTTCATAGGGAAAAATGGTTTTATCTCTAACAGTATTGTCTTTCTTATAAGGCGTTTCGTAGAGTGTTCTCATTTCTTCTAAACTGTATTAAGATTTTGTTATTTTGGAAGTTTTTTTTACGAGGCTATTAATTGCTTTTTTTCCTTCTCAGTATTTTCTTTTCTTCTGAATTTGAGAAGTATACACAAGTCTGCTGCTTCAGTCCAATTTTATTTTTTTGCTCTCAATCCATATTTCTGCCTTTTTTCAATTGCGGTTGATTGTCCTCCTTGAATGCTACTTTCCCTGTCCGGTCTTTTTATATTTCTTTCTTAGCATTAATATTGTCTAACAGTTCGATATTTTTTTATGTCATTTGATACTTCCAGTTCAAGATTTTATTTTATTATTTCCTTCCTTCTTTTCCTTTTTTATATCTTTTCTGGCCAGCAAAGCTTTTGATCTCACGCCACAATTAATTTTCTCATAGGGTTACCGTACAGCCTTTTCCGACTTCTAAGCTTTAAAGTTGGGCAGAGACCTTGTTGTTGGTTTAATATAAATGCCATATTCTGCCTTGTAAACACTCTAGCCCCTTCGTTTATTATTTGATCTTTACCAAACTGTTGTCAACCCTTTTGTGTTTGTGATGTCGTTTGCATTTATTATTACTTTTGCCTTCTTGTTTGTCTGTTTGCGTGTTTGTTTCTGTGTTTTGTGGTTGACTGTCCTCCTTGAATGCTACTTTCCCTGTCCGATCTTTTTATATTTCTTTGCATAGAGTTTTAATATCAATGAAAGATCGGGCAAGTTTGAAGAACAGCCAGATCGGATCAGTATCACCAGAATTATGGCCCTTGTGGTGTTGAAAAATGCCATTTTCTACCTTGTGAACATTTTAGCAACTTCATTTATTCTTTGATCTTTACCAAACCTTGTCAGTATTTGGATATCAATGAAAGCTCGGACAAGTTCTAAAACCAGCCAGATCGGATTAGTTTCACCGGAGTTATGGCCTTTGTTTTGCTGACAAAAAGCGATATTCCGCCTTGTGAACACTCTAGCACCTTCATTTAATATTTTATCTTTTACCAGTTTTGTCAGACTGTAAATATCAATGAAAGCTCGGATAAGTTCTAAAACCAGCCGGATTGGTATAGTAACTTATGGCCCTTGAATTTCTTAAATATGCAATATGCAATTGGGAACCTGGGATCGTGGGTTAAATCCCACTGGGGGCTATCATTTTATTTTATTTTATTTATTTATTAGCTCTACTGGCCGAAGGCCAGCAGAGCTTATGGGATGGCGAGTTGTCCGTCGTCCGTCGTCCGTCCGTCGTCCGTCGGCCGTCCGTCTGTTAACTTTTGCCTTGTGAACACTCTAGGGCCTTCATTATTCATCGAATCTTTACGAAACTTTGCCAGTGTCTTTATATCAATGAACGCTCGGATAAGTTCGAAACCAGCAGGGTCAGATAAATTTCACCGGAGTTATGGCCCTTGTTTTGCTGAAAAATGCCATATTAAGCCTTGTGAACACTCTAGCACCTTCATTTATTATTTGATCCTTACCAAACTTGCACAGATTGTTAATATCAATGAAAGCTCGGACAAGTTCGAAAACCAGCCAAATCGGATCAGTAACACTGGAGTTATGGCCCTTGTTTTTTTCTGAAAATTGCTATTTTCTGCCTTGTGAACGCACTAACACCTTCATTTATTATTTGATCGTTACCAAACTTGCACAGATTGTTAATACTAATTATAGCTTGGACAAGTTCGAAAATCAGCTGAATTGGGTCAGTAAAACTAGAGTTATGGCCCTTGTTTTTCTGAAAAAGGTCATTTTCTGCCTTGTGAACACTCTAGCACCTTCATTTATTATTTGATATTTTCAAACTTGCACAGATTGTTAATATCAATAAAAGCTCGAACAAGTTCGAAAACCAGCTAAATCGGGTCATTAACACCGGAGTTATGGTCCTTGTTTTTTCTGCAAAATGCTATTTTCTGCCCTGTGAACACTCTAGGGCCTTCAATATTAATCGGATCTTTACTTAACTTTGCCAGTGTCTTTATATCAATGAAAGCTCAAACAAGTTCGAAAACCGGCAAGATCGAAATAATTTCAATGGAGTTATGGCCCTTGTTTTGCTGAAAAATGCCATATTAAGCCTTGTGAACGCTCTAGCACCTTCATTTATATTTGATCTTTACCAAACTTGCACAGATTGTTAATATCAATGAACGCTCGGACAAGTTAGAAAACCAGCTAGATCGGACTATTAACAGCGGGGTTATTGCCCTTGATTTAGTTAAAAATGCTATATTTTGCCTCGTTAAGACAATAGGGGCTTCATTGTTCATCCGATCTTTACCAAACTTTATCAGAATGTTAATATCAATGAAAGCTCGGACAAGTTCGAAAACCAGCCAGATTGACCAGTATCGGCGGAGTTATGGCCCTTGATTTAGTTAAAAATGCTAAATTTTGCCTTGTTAAGAATTGAATTGAATTGGATTTTATAGTCGCACCAACAGCTAAGGTCATATGGCGACTTTCAAGCTTCAACTGGTGGAGGAAGACCCCAGGTGCCCCTCCGGGCAATTTTCGTGCACGGGCGGGCACCTGGGTAGAACCACCGACGTTCCGCAAGCCAGCTGGATAGCTTCCTCACATAAAGATTCCTAGGCCTCTGAGGGATCGAACCTACAGCGGTGAGGGGCAAGTGATTGCAAGTCAGAGACTCTAACCACTCGGCCACGGACGCCCCGCCTTGTTAAGATGATAGGGCCTTCATCTTTCACTCGATCTTTACCAAACTTTACCAGATTGTTACTATCAATGAAAGCTCGGACAAATTCGATAACTATCCAGATCGGACCAGTATCGGCAGAGTTATGGCCCTTGATTTAGTTCAAAATGCTATATTTTGCCTCGTTAAGACCTTCATTTTTCATCCTATCTTTACCAAAATTTACCACATTGTTAATGTCGTTGAAACCTCGAACAAGTTCGAAAACCAGCAATATCGGACCAGTTACAGCGGAGTTATGACCCTTGATTTAATTAAAAATGCTATATTTTGCCTCGTTAAGACGATAGGGGCTTCATTGTTCATCCGATCTTTACCAAATTTTATCAGATTGTTAATATCAATGAAAGCTGGGACAAGTTTGAAAACCATTCATATTTGACTAGGAACAGCGGAGTTATGGCCCTTGATTTAGTTTAAAATGCTATATTTTGCCTCGTTAAGCAATAGGGGCTTCGTTGTTCATCCGATCTTTACTAAACTTTACCATCTTGTTAATATCAATGAAAGCTCGGATAAGTTTGAAAACCAATCAGATCGGACTAGTAACAGTGGAGTTATGGCCCTTGATTTAGTTAAAAAAGGCTATATTTTGCCTCGTTAAGAAGATAGGGTCTTCATTTTTCATCCGATCTTTACCCAAAATTACCAGATTGTTCATATCAATGAAAGCTCAGACAAGTTCGAAAACCAGCCAGATCGGACTAGTAACAGCGGAGTTATGGCCCTTGATTTAGTTAAAAATGCTATATTTTGCCTTAATACCATAGGGTCTTCATTTTTCATCCGATCTTTACCAAACTTTACCAGATTGTTACTATCAATGAGTCCGACAAGTTTGAAAACCAGCCAGATTGGACCATTTACACCGGAGTTATGGCCCTTGATTTTCTGAAATATGCTATATTTTGGCCTCATTAAGAAGAAAGGGCCTTCATTTGGCCAAATTTCATTGAAAATTTTCAGGGATGATCAGTACCAAGCCTAGTTGTACATATCGTCACTGTGTTCCAGTTGAATGATTTTTTGGCGGAGTTATGTCCCTTTAAAGGTTTTAATACACAAACTTTGTCCTGACTAGTTTTCCTGAACCCCTGGCCGGATTTAAACAAAACTTTTTAGGGATGATCAGTTCCAGGTCTAGTTGTGCAAATCTTTGCCGTGTTCCAGTTGAATGATTTTTGGCAGAGTTATGGCCCTTTAAAGGTTTTAATACACAAACTTTGTCTGGACTATTCTCCTGAACGTCTCCCCACATTTCAACAGAACTTTACAGGGATGATCAGCACCAAGCTTAGTTGTGCATATCATCGTCGCATTCCGGTTAACAGATTTTTGGTGGAGTTATGGCCCTTTAAAGGTTTTTGATACAAACATTTTCCGGGCTAGTTTTCCTGAACCCCTGGCTGGATTTTAACGAAACTTGACAAGAATGATCAGTATCAAGCCTAGTTGTGCATATCATCGCCATATTCGGGTTGAATGATTTTTGTCAGGGTTATGGCCCTGTAAAGGTTTTAGTAGAGAAACGTCCAGATTAGTCTGTTCTGAACTCCTAGCTGGATTTCAACGAATCTTGATGGGGATGATCAGTACCAAGCCTAGTTGCACCTATCATTGCCTTGTTCTGGTTGAATGAATTTTGGCAGAGTTATGGCCCCTTAAAAGTTTTAATACACTAACTTTGTACAGACTAGTTCTCCTGAACCTCTGGCTGGATTTCAACGAAACTTGTCAGGGACAATCAGTACCAAGCCTTGTTGCCTATATCATCACCCTGTTCTGGTTGAACGATATTTGAAAGAGTTATGGCCCCTTGTGCATAAAATTTATCTTTAGCCAGGAGAGCGTCCACAGGCCCTCTTGGGCCTCTTGTTATTTTTTATGACCCAAGGGGATGCAGGATTTTGACTCCGCCCACTGGGTGTCCTCTTGGTGGTAATCGGGTCAAAATCACAAAAAGAAATGCATATCTTGTCAAAGTGTGAATGGTTTGATTCTAAGTTTTTATGTTCATTTAGGGACTCGAGGCACAACAAATACAAAGCGGGTTTTGTCTTTCTACACATCGGGCCCCTCTACATGGGTACAAAGTGGAAGCTTGCAGTAGTTTACTATTACAGAGTTTCGGGCTTGTGACGCTAACTCATTCGTTACCGTTTGCGATCTCAAGTTCATTGTGGTGTATTTCTTAGTTAGGATGTGTAAATGCGCAATAAGGTCTCGGATTTTGGCTCTGCTTGGTGATGGATGGGTTAAGATGGTCAGTATGCAGCATACTTAAGGTGTAAGAATAAACAAAACAACACAGAAATGTGTACCTTAAAAATGTCTTGGGTGTCCGGTGGGTTGCCCAAATATGGTTGAGATATGCTTTTACATATGTTCAATAACAACCGATTGGATGTTACCGTTACCAAAATTATTGCACATTTCATACGATATATTTTATCTACTAATATGTTTTTAAAATTGAGCACCGGTCCCGAAACGTAAGAGATATACACCCGTAACACACACTCCGACGCCGACGCCTACGATTACAAAAGCTCTCTTATTTTCAAGTTGTCTAGCTGGAAAACGTTAAGATCTTTCGTAGATAATAACAACTGCATTTCTTTGGCACTCCACCTCGGCTAACCCATCGCTTACACTAAACTCCTTTCCCCTGTTGTAGACAAATAAAGCATACAACATGACAGAATACTCGTTGCTATGGAAACAGGAATTAGTAAGGATTTATTGGGACTATACTGAACAGAAAAAGTTTAGCACGAACTTTTGGGGACATATAATATATTAAACATTTGAACATTGATATAATTGTTTGAAGCTTTTAGAAATGCTACGTAGGATATGATTTTCAAAACATGGTGTTATTTTATTATTTTCTAAGAGAAGTATCAGCATTACCTCCCATATAATAAAAACAACCCATTTCGTTTGCTTTGAACAAATATAGTGTTTGGCATTGACAATGATTTGCCATTCTTTCATTGTTTAAAAACCGGTAAAATGTGTTTACAAAACATTGTTATTAGGAAGGCACCAACTTGACAAACACACAAGAAAATATTATCCTTTATTAAAATGTTTGATCGTATATTAAATAGTTTTGGTAAATACTGGGCGCGGCTCCAAATAGCGGGCTGCCGGCAAACCATACATATATAATGGCAGCCCTTAACATGTTTCACAAAAGATGGCATGGCCCATAAGCCTAATAACCTTAATGAAGCCCCAGTAGGCTTAAATAAATTATGAAGCCCCGACAGGCTTAAACAAGAGGGCATGGTACAACAGCCTTATACCCTTAGTGAAGCCCCAAAGGCTTAAATAAAATGTTTATTCAAAACTCTAATTCTAAAGTAAAATGTTTCTTCATTTAATCACTTGAAAGTTATTTCTTTTCTAAAGATTACAATAATGTGCACGACCGTACTAGGCATGTTGCACCAACAATAAGCCCCAAAAGGCTTACTATTTCATGCTGTAATCCCGACCCTGGGGAACAGGGTCAGTATTACATTGAAATTTACTAATTATAAAATTGTTAATTGTCATTAACTTTGATTTCACTGAATTGAAGGATTCGCTGACGGCCACATGGCAGCGATCAAAACGAAATTTTTATAATGCCACAGAGCAGAAATCAAAATGAAATTTTTATAATATCCCGTATTATTCTCAAAGCAAAACGTTCGAAATTTCTTAGTTTTAAAATTACCTCCCTTTACATTGAAAGGCGAACGATTTTCGATGAATATAAAAGTATGTTCCCAACATATTTGCTTTATCTTTATCATCGACTTTGTTTACAATTGACTTTGTAGCATTATTAATTGTCATATCCATGCCACTTTATCATTGACTCCGAACATACACGGCTTCGTATCTCGTCTATGGAACTGACAGGCATTGTATGAGCTAAACTTTTTTTGTTCAGTATATATTGCGACTTACAAGGCAGCTTAACAGTTAGTACAATTTGACTGGCAGATGAGACAATTGGAACTGCTTGACTGCTCCTCGTACAAACTGTTATTTTGTGCAATTACTTTCCACGGGAATGATGCAGGGAGAGGCGTACTTAGTGGGTGCATGACGTGGCTAGTGCGCCCAATACAGTTTGAAAAAGTGCAAGTATTTTTCTCTGAAAATTATATCTTAGTCTCGTTCATCTGATAGGGACGTAAACCGGGTGGTCCTGTGTATCGGAGCCTATCCTCGTAGGTATCTTTCGGCTCTCTCCGGGTGGCTCTAACTAACAAATTATGTGTTGATATATTAAACAACGGCAACCTAAAACATTTCTGCCACTAGGAATATCACAGCCTGTATTGTATGGAGATTTGATCTACTAGTATATAAACCTCGGAAACGGGTTTCCAGACCACTTTACAAAATGGATACGACCCTTCAGTATTGCAATTTACTTCGTGCTAGTACGGTCAGTCACTACGCTTCACGTTTCTATTGCGCGATGTCTTGACAGCCTCCTGGGATTCAATGATCACACCCGCTGACACCCTAAGAAGGGAGGTGGATGCATGAACGTTCGTCTCTCATTTGTTTTGGTCGTACCCTAGATTGGTTGTCTCTTTGGCTGCAGCTGCTGTGTGTTGTTCCGTACAAGTCTAGGACTTCTGAGGTGTTCCTAATTATGTGTTTTTTTTGTATAAGTTTACAACATTAGTGTATCGTTGTCACATTTCTCTGGATGCTGACTTTATTGTCAGAGATGTCCTGCTGATGGGATGTTCTTTTATATATATATATTTATATACTGTCCTGTCAATCTGGGCACTGAAGACAGAATAATACCGAAGTTGCGTATCTACAACATCTTAAAGGCTTAAATGGGTATGATTCTAAGATTTTATGTTCATTTAGGGACTCAAGGCACAACATATAAATAGTCTAGTAATTATAGGTTTTAAGGTCCAACAAATTCCAACAGAAAGTATTTTAGGATTTTTAGAATCATTGATATGTAATGAGTTTCAGAAAAAAAGTCCCGAAGATAAAGATGGTGGGAAATGCTAAATTCGTATAGGCTTATGAACTTCATCTGCTAACTTGTCAGTCCATCTCAACGCCTTTTCTTGTTTTTTGACTCTCCAAGTCCTAGTTTATATTTTGTACTAATAACTGGCTTGACTGTCAAATTCTTAGCAATCTTTTCTCCAATAGTTTTAGACTTGCTAGTTTTTAAACCAGTTAGCATGTTTTTATCACACGTTGATTTGTTACTAGGATTTTCTTCATAACAATAATCGTGATCTTTGCAAATAGCGTCTAATTCATTTACCGGTTCTCCGCTATCAAGTGGGTTACCAGGACCGCAATATTTATAACCAGGAAGTGTTAACCCTTTTTTAGGTAACAGAGGAAGTAAAGCTTTATGAATATCAATATTACCACCTGTTGTACTTTTAACAAATTGTGTTGTAGTGATACAACAAGATGCACATGTTGCTTTTAGCATTTTCTGCCATTTTTTGTTAGAATATACTGAGGATTAATATTTTCAGTAATCGTCTTTTCTTTAACACAATAACTCATATATAAATAAGATTAGACTAAACTCCGTTTGCAAAATATGATTTTATAATGTTTTCATTTTCTATTGGCTTGTAAGGTTTTAATATTTTGTAAAGAATATCATACATACTATTTCCTTTTTGTAAGTTTTTAATAAAGAATAAACAAAAATATCCACACAACACACTTGTTTCATCTTGGTACTGGATAGTGTCGTATTTTATATTGGGCACGTACGCTGAAACATCTTTTGGGGGCTTATGCCAAACGGATCAAAATAATATTCACCAAAGTAATAAGTCCAGTGTGTACCGGGTCCAGTATGATCATCAAAATTAATAATACCAGATTCTTATTTATTTTGTTTTAATGGTAATTTGTTCTTACTGAACACTCCTCTGAAGTTGTGTATACCTAACTGCTTAACCCATGTTATTATGTCCATGTTAGAAATAGGCTCATTTTTTAAAATTAACTTTTTTTACGAATGGAATACTTCTGTATGGTCTTATTTGCGAATCGACTTGTAAACCATTTCCACGATCAACTCTCAGGCCTTTCCATTTTCTACCTACTTGCAAACCTTTCCCGTCAAGCCACTAATAAGAGATCCAATTAAAGGAATTCCTAATGATGCAAGAAGTCCAAGAAATCCGCCGTCTTGTCAGTTTAATAGGGCAACAACCTTCGGATTTCATTATCTTTTTTATTTGTGGTAGTGTTAATGCATTTGATTCAAGTAGTGCTTGTTTTTTATCACTGGGCACGGTTACCATTTCTTTTCCAAATAGTTTGTTGATTCCAGTACTTAACAGACCACTAAGTGCTCCTGTTGCTAGAGGCCCTAATACATTTGGAGCAAATTTAGCAGCTGTTGGTAATGTTGTTTTAGTTAACAAACAACCTAATGCTCCAAAAAGCCTCCATTTTGGGACTGAACATATGCATGCCATCTTCGGGATGGTTAACATTTTGTACTATTGATTTTATTAATATTGAGTTCTCTCAACCCGGGGCTAGAGGGCATGAGCGGTAGTTAGCATATTTCACTACCGCTCATGAACAGTCTCAATCAAACCGAGACTGAAATATTTCGTATGTGTCGTTTTCGGCCGTTTCCATACTCTTTTTTATAGCACAGTGGCGTTGCTTGTGCGGTGTGGCGGCAGTAAAACGTCTCCCCGCGCTTGCAATCAGTACTGTTATTCATTCGATCTTTGGAGATCGCTGAGCCCGATACTTATATTTAATTATCGGTGGTACTTTTTCATTTATTTTATGTTTTCTTACTTAATTTTCGATTCAGTGGTTCCACTACTCCGGCCGATTACAGGCTCTGGATATTGTTTAACCACTTATAGGATATTATGTTGTCTGCTTTTTAATTTAGTCTTTTGACTGTTACTTGTGATATGCAGGCTTCATAACCGCTGCTCCCAACTAAATTCCATTAGGTTTATTTCGCTCTTCGGGGCATAGATTTTTATTAGATACTGGGACCATACGCCGTACGACATGGGGGAGATAAATCTCCATGTCCACCGCCATATGCATGCCATCTTCGGAATGGTTAAAATTTTGTACTATTGATTTTATTAATATTGAGTTCTGCTCAACCCGGGGCTAGAGGGCGTGAGCGGTAGCTAGCATATTTCACTACCGCTCATGAACAGTCTCAATCAAACCTAGACTGCAATATTTCGTATGTGTCGTTTTCGGCCGTTTCCAAAGGTCCATTATCATACTCTTTTTTTTTTCATCTGTGTTTTTGATATGTTTATGTCTAATCCACGTCCACTGTTTATAGCTTTATCAATGTTTTTAATTTGAGTTACTGTCAACAACAAAGGAAAATCCCCAGTTAGTTGGTTATTTTTTTAACCTGAGTGTTAATTCACTCTTGTTCTCATAAGCTCTCGCTAAACTCTGTTTCTGACCATCTGTTAATTTTACTGAATAATTTGTGTAAGTCATATATATTATAAGTTAGATTAAACTATAACCAATTCATTTCCAACAGTATCAATAACAACATCTTCTTCATAAAGGACCAGAGCATACGCTTTATATTGAGCAGCAGAAGGTATATTTAATTTATATCTCAAATTTAGTTGTTTTGGATCAATGCTGACTTCATCACTTGTATAACTTAAATCAAAATATATCATACCAAAAAGCGTTTTAATTGTCATGCCTCTTCTCTAAGCACCTAAGACTTTTCTACACTGTATACTACACTACCACATACTCTTATCAAAGAAAAACTGCTTCAGCTTATTCAGAAGATATTTGCTAGAGAAGGTACTTTTCTAGCTTGTAATAATGTCAGGGCTTTCTTTACTAACGCCCCCATTGATAAGTATAATTTGTGGATTTGTACTGATGTTTGTAGAGCCTTATCTTTTCTTCTGGATAACATCTTTATAAGATACGGTAAAACTATTTACCGCCAGGTTGTTGGTATTCCTATGGGTACTAACTGTGCGACACTTGTTGCAGATTTGTTTTTGTACTGCTGTGAAAGAGATTTTATGTTGAGTTTGTCACCCTAGCCAGGGTGAAAATAGTGATGCCTTCAATAATACTTCTCGGTATCTTGATGACATACTCAATATTGATAATCCGTCGTTCTTTGTTCATATGGTTACTAACATTTATCCATCAGAGCTCACGTTGAATAAAGCCAACAGTTCGGATAAAGTAGCAGCATTTCTCTCGATTTCAAATGATTGTATTCATACTAAAATCTGTGATAAGAGAGATGTTTTTTCAATTTTAACATCGTTAACTATCCACACCTGGATGGAGATGTACCTCGTGCTACCGCATACGAGGTGTATATCTCCCAGCTCATTCGATTTGCTAGAACGTGTAATGATGTTATAGACTACAATGATCGAAATCAAGTTATTACACGTAAACTTCTTCAACAGGGTTTTTGTTATCACAAACTACGTAGGTCTTTCTCTAAATGCTACCGCCGCAAAGAGGGACTGCTGGAAAAGTACAACACCAACCTTAAAACACTTCTGCGACTAGGCTTATCACAACCCTCATTTTATGGAGATATGATCTATAAACTTCGAAAGTTAAAGGGGTCTGACGTGTTTCCTGACCGCTTTAAAAATTTAATCAGGAAGTTCGTCAGAAAAGGATATAACCCTTTAATTTTACAGCGCACTGCATGTTTAGTGATTGACCCCTCTACAGTCATTCATTACGCTTCACTTTGCACTTGTGCGATGACTGGACTACCTTTTGGGACTCTAAGATTGTACCTACGGAAACCCCAACTAAGGGAGGTGGGTGCATGAGCTTTCGTCCTCGGGTTTTCTGGTCGTACCCTAGATTGGTTGTCTTTTTAGCTGCGGGTATTTTGTATGTGTTTCTTTAGTTAGTTTCTCTGGATGTGGACTTTGTGAAGCACTCATCTCCCTATTAGATAATATTTTCGTCAGGTATGGAACCACCTTTTATAGACAAATTGTTGGTATCCCTATGTCGCAGATTTGTTTTTATTGCTATAAAAGAGATTTCATGTTGAGTCTTTCACCAGATACCGAGGTAGATGTTATTGAAGCCTTTAATGACACCTCTCGGTATCTGGATGACATATTGAACATTGAAAACCCTTTCTTTCCAGTTATGAGTAATTATATTTATCCTAACGAACTTCAGCTTAACAAAGCAAATATATCTGATAATAACGCTTCTTTTCCTGATTTAGATCTCTCTATTGAAAATGGTGAAATAATTAGCAAAATCTATGACAAGAGAGATGATTTTAATTTTGACATTGTTAATTATCCCCACTTGGATGGGGATGTTCCCCGAGCAACTTCTTATGGGGTGTATGTATCTCAACGTATTCGTTTTTCTAGAGCTTGTACTCGAGTTGAGGACTTTAATATTCGTAATCTTTGTATAACTAAAAAGCTACTCAATCAGGGTTACCGTTACCATAAACTTCGTAAAACCTTTGCAAAATTGTATTATCGTAGCCCTGATCTTCTTTCCAAATATAAAAGTAATTTAAGGACTCTTCTGCGACAAGGACTATCACAACCTGACTTCTATGGTGATGTGATTTATAAACTTCGTAAGATTCTTGGTCATGATCACTTTCATACTATCTTTGTTAAACTTGTTAAAAAGTTTATCAAAAGAGTTTATGACCCTATCATGCAACGTACTGCATGCTCGGTGGTGGACCCTTTTACAGTTCGCCACTATGCTTTCTTCTTTAATTGTACGATGACCGGACAGGCTGTGGACCCTATGATGACGCCTATCTAAAGCCCTTTGGGACGGTGGCGTTTGATGGTTGTCTATGATCTTTCTTGTCGTGCCCTTAATGGTTTATTCTCTTACTGCTCTGGCTTCTGCCAAGTCACTGAGTACCTTTATTGTGGCTTTCTTGCCTATTTTTTTTTTTGTATTATATTTACACCATCATATTTGTGTTTTACTTATATTGCCTATTGATGCTGCCTTGTTGCTTAGAGATTAGATCATGGCGGGGATTTCTTTATTTACACCGTCCTGCTTTAATGGGATGACAGTAGGGTAAGTGTGAGGTTTGGTGCACCCTAGAACCGGTTTAAACCCCCAGTGGCCTACTTTGCCACTGACCGTTCCAATGCGGTAGCCCTATTGTCAACCATTTTGTGTTTGTGATGTCGTTTGCATTTATTATTGCTTTTGCCTTCTTATTTGTCTGTTTGCGTGTTTGTTTCTGTGTTTTGTGGTTGACTGTCCTCCTCGAATGCTACTTTCCCTGTCCGATCTTTTTATATTTCTTTATTGTTAGAGAATTCCTTTTGATGGGATGTAGTTTTTTTACACTGTCTTGTCTATTTGGGCCCTGAAGACAGGATAATAGCGAGGATTGTGCGCATATAAAATCGATTCAAGCTAACCAGTAGGCCTTATTGCCTACTGACCGTTCCAAGTCGGTAACCCCGTCTTCACCACCCTTTCTGTTGTTTTTTGTCTCTTTCATTGTATTATCAAGTCCTTGTTTGCAGTACAGTGCGGACCTACGATGCCATTGCTTTCGGACGCTGTGGTTTCTATAGGACCCTATATCTCATTTTCTTTTAAAACTATCTACGTTTAGTAAAGTTCCAGTGTCTTTATAATTTTGTTTGTAAGAATAATTAATAGCATCTCTAAATATTCTTATAATATTATCATAACTTTATTCAGTTTCTGGATAATAAATTCCGTTTCCAACTTCCAATCTAGCTGATTGTAAATAGCAATTACCATTAGCAGCATTTAGTTTAAAAGTATTTAAAAGATGAGGATTTTGTGTTTGAGAAGAACTCTTGTCGGCCCTTTGCAAATACACAAAAAAATGTTTGAGATTTTTAACACCAGCCGTTATTCTAAATACAGATTCAGTTGCTTCAAAACTTCCGCTTTCTTGTATCATTTCGTGAAGATAAGTCCATCTTGTTGATGCCATATGAGTGCATTACATAACTTAAACCATCTGAGTTAAATATCATTCTAGGTATCCACCAAACTAATTGACTAATAACTACTCGACCATCATCACCACTTGATTTGAAAATTAATACATCAGCAGCCGTCAGTTGCAAGCTAATTTGAATCTGACTAGGAGGAAGCATTTTTGTTTCTAAACCTTCAAAGAAGGAATATTTGTTTAATGGAACTGTAGAGTCAACTTGTTGATTAGTTATGATGAAAAGATGACGAAATGTAAATCCTGGATTATAACCAGCTTGATCATCTCGGGGCTCTGCCAGAGCTGTATTGTCTGAATGAAAATATTCGTTTGTTCCGGTTGTTCTTGCATAATTGATAGACATTTTCAGTAAACTTTTGATATTAACAAATCTGTGAAGATTATTTCCATCGTAAACTTTTATCCATTTTGCTTAACTTGCATTTGATCAATCAATGAAGCTGCATCATTCATTAAAGCAATTCTGTCAGCGTCTGCGAAAGCGGCTCCATCAGCAAGTTTGTTTACTTGAAAACTTATTTCAAAATATGCGTTATACCAATCAAAGTAAGAACTTCTATCATTTATTGTAAACTGATAACCACTTTTCATTGTCTCGTAGCATTTCCTGGTTGCGCTATAGGAGTATCTAACTGAATAGGTACATGTTCTTATCGTGTATTATATTTTTCACTTCGAAAAATCTATATTTACGATTAGTTAGATTATTTTTTATTAATTAATCGTTTAATTCTTATATGAATTCCTCTTCCGGAAAGTAATCTATTAATTTTTGTATTTACATCTTCTCCAATTATATTATCAGCTACAACTTTAGCTACATCTTCTTCTGCATCTCGTGAAAGTTCTTTTACAATTATTTCACCTTTTGGTTTAGGTTTTATAATTGAAACTAATTTATCAGCAGCATTTGTCCTACCTCATCTCCAAGTTTCTTAGAACCACTTTCCAAGATTTTTTTTCCAACAGTTTCTAATGCTTTCTTGCATGCTGTTTTCACAGACTCACTAAATATCTTTAAGCCAACTTTTGAAACTATGCCAGCACCCGTTAATCGATCAACTTGAGCGGTAGCCAGCATATTTCACTACCGCTCATGAACAGTCTCAATCAAACCGAGATTGCAATATTCCGTATGTGTCGTGCTCAGCCGTTTCCAAAGGTCGATTATCATACTCTTTTTTTGAGTATATGTTCCTGTACTAGTGTCATAAACTTTTTTTAACGCGTCATATAACTTATATTACATTAATTCTTTGAAAACAAGTCGAAATGATGTAAGAACCTTATTAAGATTAATAATTTTACAAGAGAAATCGTAAATATTAACACTGTTAAGTTAATGATCGTTTTGTTTACTTTGCAATACCCAACCCTTATCGGTTCATCTTTAAAAAGATATGACCTTGTAAGATCAGCTGTACTTATTTCATAAAAGACATCTCCGTACGATCCATCAACAATATAATTACTTATCAAATCACAGTGGATATACAATGTATCGTTAGAATTAGTTATGTTCGGTGTTACATTTCCAAATTTAGTTTCTGTAATAACTGCTCTTTAACAAAGCCAATTAAGGTGTGAAAGTTTGATTCTCTTAAATCAAGCACGAAATTATTATGAATGGTAACTAAACATTTGAACCTTAAATCAAACTCAATTCTTCAATATTGAAACAGGCGAGTCAGCAGGTAAATCGCCGTTTACAGTCAATGTTACTTTTATATAATTATCGATATCGGCATAATTTCCATTTGTAAAACAAACATTTTTCCAATCTTTTCCATTTTGATATCTTATCACTTTATATTAAAATCCTTACTAATATTATACCATGAGTAAGTCATATAATTAATCTTATCAAGTACAATGCCATACTGTTTGTTCTTGTATAATATCAATGGTCTGTTAAACACAGTTGTAAAATTACACGGTGTATTTGAGCTATTAATTATTGAAGCTTTTTCTGATGATAATACAATTTTTTGTTCCATTATGTATATTAGTAGATAAAATTGTTGCCAAAATTAATCACCTTTGTAATAACAGTTTAAAACTTGATTCTTCAAAATTTAAAAATTGAGTGCTATGTATTCTACTTAGAAAGATGCTGGAAGATATGCTTCAAATGTTCCTTTTAGTATTCGTTTACCATTTTCTATTTTTGGTTTAACATGTGACTCATCAGTACGTGGATTTAGGTTAAACAAACTTAACCATACTGTATTTAGGTCTGTATTCGTAACTGTATATGTAAGGTCTGCTTCAACAATACAGCGCCCGGGTTTTACAACTGTCAAGCCTACATCCGCTTCTGTAGCATATTCTCCACTTTTTACAAATGAACTATATATACTAGTAAATGCTTCGATAAAACTCCTATGAATGGTTCTTTCAAGCGGTTTTTGTGTTGTATATGATACATAATCATTGGTATTGCCAACTTGCATACTGCTTATTCCGTCTATTGTAGCTTCAAGAATTAGTATCCGACTTAAATATTCTACTTTTACTTTCAACTCATTAATCATACCAAAAAGTGCTGTGTGCCGACTATCAGACTTTTGATTAAACTGTTTCAAAAAAGCTATTTTTTAAGCTTTGCTTCTTTTATCCTGGGCAGCTCTCAATTGCTTTGAGACATCATCAATTGCAGTTTTGTGAATCATATTGTTCCGAGCAGTCTCCAGCGTCTTGCTGTCAACCATTTTCTTTTTAATGTCTTCAAACTCTTTGTTGATATTGGCAACGTTAGTCTTTATCTGTTCATTTAATATTTTAATTTGAGCTATTTCGGTAGCAAAAGCAGTTCTCATTTGTTTTGAATCATCAGAAATAGCAGCTTCAAGTTCATTATTGTCAACCATTTGTTTATTGATTTCTTTAATTCGCTCATTAATACTTTCAACACTAAATTGTATTTTTTCACCCAACTTTTTATAAAGATCGGTCTCTTCCAATCCATCTTCTTCCTTTTCTAACTCTTTTAAAGTATCCCCCAAAAGTTTTATTTCGTCTTTTAAACAGTTTTGAATTGCAATCATTTTCTCACGGTTTGTCTGTAATTGCTTTTTTTGTCAAATTTTTCATCATCCCTGGAATGTTATCAATATTAAAATTACGTATGACCTTTGGTATTCTTCTCATAGTAAATTGCTTTGTTGCTGCGTCATTTGCTTTTTCTGGATTGCCACATTGGTAATTTTATTATTATTCATGTTAAGATCACTTTTTAAAACGTTTTCCTGGTTTTTACCGTTGTGAAGATAATTAACCAGATGTTTCTGTTTTACATACTCGGACAGCACAATACCAAAATTGGTAATATTAACATTGCCAGTACTAACTTCCTAGCCAAGATCACTAAAAAGTCCCATTATATATAATATAGAATTAGATTAAATTTTGCCGTTGAATTTACGCTTTGCTAACTTCCTAGGACTATCCAAATATAGAAAGTCATACTGTTTGTCAGTTGCTTTTTTATACTCATCTTTACTTACGTCCTGTTCTCTAGAAAGCATGTTTATTACATTTATACTTGGAGTTGCGAAGAAGATGTAATGAGAACAATGTAAGTGGAAGTCTTTGGGAGTTTTGTAGTAAGATTGAGTTAAATAAATTACACAACAATTTTTGTGCCTACCTAGGGTAAAATAGTTAATAATGTCATTTTGATTACGTTCACAAACATAATCATCAAATATAGTTATCTTTTGAGTATCAGAATCCAAATTATTCACAGGGATAACATCATCATTTGAATATTCTAATACGTCTCCGACTGGAATTTTATTGTTATTTGCTATTTTTTCAAGTTTTTGTGACAAGACCTGGTACTTTGACTGTTCCAAGTTTTTAGCAAACAAGTAAATCTTGTCATAATACACTAAAGGTTTTAATAACTTATAAAATTAATGTGTTTCTCTTGCCAGAACCTGAATTACCACAAATTAGCATTCTAAAACAACAATCTGGCATAAAGTTCCATATCTGTTTGAAATTACCGTTTTCTGTCTTTGGGACCAGCGGGTCCAATATAGGTGGCTTTGAAGTAGAATACCGCTTAAGCCGATGCTAGGGGGCGTGAGATGTGTTGCTTCTTTCATTACTTCTCATGAACAGACTCAATAAAACCGAGTCTGCTGCTTTATTCTCTTAACTGTGTTTGTTGCTCCCAAAGGATCACCTTTATCAGTATTTATTCATGGCATAGTTTGGAATTTCCATTATAATAATACTTGGATAATATTAATATTGTCTAACTATTATTATATATGTCTAAAGTTTATTGCGGAATAAAAACAATCCCTCTAGGTAAAAAACTTGGAACAGAAAAATAATGCTTCAAGACTAATCAAGTTAGGTATTATGGCTTGAAAAAGATTCCAGAAAATATCCCGAACCTAAAGTGCAGAAAGAACCAGATTTTCGAAAAGCAAGAACAACACACCTGGGAAAATTATCAAAAGTGGAAGAACATCCTAATGTTGTTTATCTCATATCGTTGGAAGCTGAGAGTAGAAAAAATGATAATCTTTTAAAAACAGCGAAATCTGAAAAAGAAATAACTCGTTTGAATAACAGAAAGTTGAAAATAAAAGAAGAAGAAAATAAAGCATATGCCAATATTAAAGCAATATTAAAGAAAAACATTGAAGATGTAAAAAAAAAGCTTTGGAAAGAGAAACAGACGGATTAAGATATTATAGAGTAGGCTTCTGGCAATAGTTGAAAATGCTCCCTCTTTGGCAAATGATTACAACAAAAAAGAAATCCTTACAAAGTCTGCAAAGATGGTCATTACGGTATGTTACAAATACTGATAAAGGTGATCCTTTGGGAGCAACAATTAAGAGAATAAAGCAGCAGACTCGATGGCCTACTTTGCCACTGACCGTTCCAAGGCTGTAGCCCTATTGTCAACCCTTTTGTGTTTGTGATGTCGTTTGCGTTTGTTATTACTGTTGCCTTCTTGTTTGTCTGTTTGCATGTTTTTTTCTGTGTTTTGTGGTTGGCTGTTCTCCTTGAATGCTACTTTCCCTTTCCGATCTTTTTATATTTCTTTTTATTGAGTCTGTTGATGAGATGTAATGAAAGAAGCAACACCTCTCACGCCCCCTAGCACCGGCTTAAGCGGTATTCTACTTCAAAGCCACATTTATTGGGCTCTGTGGTCCCAAAGGACCAGTAAAAATAACACTACTGATTCGTAGCACGGGGAGACTTTTTACTGCACTAAACGAACGTTAGTGTGAATTTAATAAATACTGATAAACGTGATCCTTTGGGAGCAACAAACACAATTAAGAGAATAAAGCAGCAGACTCGGTTTTATTGAGTCTACAAATTGATTTACCTAAGCTTGTTTTTCATCACAAACTTATTGCCAAATAGGGATAAGCAGTGGTGCTAGATCTAAAAGTAGATGATAATTTTGTAGACTTGATAACAAAGCATTACAATAATAAAAAACGTATTCAAAACTGTCTCAAAACGCTTTTAAGAAACTAACAGAATTATCTGGTTTACCAATTCATAAAGGTTCTTCAAAGTTCAAAAAGATTTTAGGAGGTTGTGTTGATGTTGAATATTACAACAGACCTGATGATTTGGTTAATAATCTGGAGTTAGTATGTGGAAGTATCGAATCAGGAAATAATAGTCCACAGATAATAAATAAAGGTATTAACATAATTGATGAATTATTAAAAATAGGTAAAATATCATCCGGAAAACATAGACAACTCTTCTCTAAATATTTTGATTAAATTATTGTCTAACTGTACTTATAGATGGCAAAAATTAATATCAAAGAAGAATTAACTGATCACTTGACACGAGTTGTGGCTGCATACAGACGTAGTTATAAATTATATGGAAATATTAACACAGGTTTGCAGGTCGTCAGTGGAATTATTGGTTGTGGTGCTGTTCTAGCATGAGTTCCAGCAATTCCTGTTTTTGTAGCTGTAGTCGGGGCAGTTCCTTCTGTGGTCGCTGTTTTATTAGGTAAAACAAACATAGCAGAAAAAAAAGACATTGCTGAAAACACATCACAACTTAAGCAACTTCTGTCAAATGTTCAAGCAACTATAGGACTAGAAGATGACGATGAGGTAATCAGAATTATCTTTAATAAAATGCTAGAAATTCAAAAGAATGATAACTTTACAGAACATTTGGAAATGTATACAAAAAAAATTCAAGTTAAACGGGCGTGACATCCAATCATAATTATTTTTCATTTTTTTCCAAGTCCTATCATACTTTGCTCTAGCAGCTTTAGTTCTAATCGATTTTGGTTATTTTTTCATTTTTAATATTTCAAATATTTTTTGAAAAATGTATTCAAATTTTATTGACCTTTTTCGACCCACTATTTTATCCAAAATCTTGACAATTTTGTAAAACAACTCTTCAAATCTTTGTCTTTCCGTAGAAGATAAATTATATTTCATAAAATGTTTTTCTAAATGATATTTTCTGTGATAAATACTTTTCTTTCGATTTTAATTATAACCTGCAATGAGATTATAACCATTGTGAGTCTCGCAATTAAAACAGATACGGTCATTATCAAAAACTTCACAAGTATCATTACAATTTATACATGTATGGGTACACTTGTAGCAAAGCTTGGTTCCAACGCAATACTTGCAGCACTTCTTTTTATTAATAATGTAAAATAAGATGCAATCTAAACACACTCCTGGAAGATCAATAATATCCAAAACTCTTTTGCAATATTTGCAATTCATTATATTATAATATAGGATTATATTTTTAAGTTGAATAAATATAGACTTAAAAATACATCTTATGTAATATTATAAATAAAAGATAATTAAAAACTTCAAGGAAAATCAAATGATGTATGCTCAAATAGTTAAATTTGAAAATATGAATAAATTTGACAAAGAGTTAATAGTTTTTGCAAACTTTAAAGATCTCTCTGAAAACATTATAATAATGGCGCAACAACTAAAATTACCGTGGAAAATAAAAAAAGAAAGATATAAACAGGTTGCATGCTTTTTGTGAAAAACAATTTCATCAGCAACTTGTGGTTTCGTAACTGAAGATTTTTTTATTCTTTACTACGGCATTTTGTTAGATCAAGGAATTGATATTGTTTTTTATGCTGGTTAAATAAAAATAATATAATCTATAATATATATGGAAAGTTATACAGAAGAAATTAGTGTTTTTGAAAAAAGCCGTATGGAAAAGGCAAATGAAGAAATCAGTGATTTTGAAAAAAGACGTATAAAAAAGGAAAATGAAGAAATTGAACATTTCAAAAAAGATTGGATGAAAAAGGCAGACGAGGAAATCAGTACTGTCGAAAAGCTTCTATGGGACAAGCAGAAGAGAAAATCAACAGTTTAAAAAAAACATGTATGGAAATAGCAAATAAAGAAATCGAGGATTTTAAGCGAGATTATTTAAACAAGGAAAACAAAAAAAAAAATGACATCATAGAAAATCATATGAAAAATGTACATGAAAAAATTAATGCCAGGGGAAGATCATGTAAAAGATGCTTTGATAGGGCGTTCTGAAAACTTAATTGAGTTTTATGCAGAGTCTAAAATTAGTGAAATGGTGGCTGGCATAGCTGACAACCTTCCAGCTGAAGTAAGTCATGAGATGTTACCATCAACAAAGGAAAACAATGAAAAAAGCTTTTTGATTTTGTCGAGAAAATAAACTCAATGATGGCTTGTGGTTTTGTTGAGAAAAAGTATTTCATAAACTATTGCGATATTTTAATAAACCAGTTAATAAATATTTTACTTCGAAATAATTAAATAAAATAAATATGGGCTTAAAAAAAGATTCTCATGTAATATTATATAATGAGTATCCAAGAAATTGAAAAATCCCAAAAACAATATAGCAAGGTTTTTAAAGTAAATCTTATAAGTGATGACCCGCTCACTCAACTGCGGAAAACGCAATCAACAGTTTCAAAATTTCTTAAAACAGAACTAGCACAAACGGGCGGTTTG
The DNA here is from genome assembly GCA_037043455.1 of Cyrtodaria siliqua. Classification (NCBI taxonomy): domain Eukaryota; kingdom Metazoa; phylum Mollusca; class Bivalvia; order Adapedonta; family Hiatellidae; genus Cyrtodaria; species Cyrtodaria siliqua. Next base: position 74,181 of record JAWPHD010010156.1, on the reverse strand, counting down.
AAATTAAGTGTTGATTTAAAACACACTTTTTAAAAAAACATCGATAGGAAGCAAAGAAACAGGCGCTAAAACTACATATAAAACAGCTTACTTTAATTCTAAAGCTGCAACAATATTATTCGAACATGAAATTGGAGTTGGAAAAAGCACGTGAAGAAATTGTAAATAGAGTTGGAAATTGGATTTAGATGGGAAGTGGTTGGCAAATTGAGGCACTAGATGCGCACTACATAAATCAAATAAAGTATAAGCCTTTGCGTGGTGGTTCTTATTTAGATTTACCGAAACAACTGCAACACCACTGAAAAGGTTTAATAAATATAAAAAATGAAAAAGACAATGAGTGTTTCAGATGGTGCCATTTGGCTTATAAATTGCATGTTGAAAAAGATCCTTAAAGAGTATCAAAGTATAAAAAACATATAAAAACGTATAAAAAACATATTGATTACATTTCCTGTTACCGTAAAACAAATCCCAAAAATAGAAAAAACAAAACAACATTTGTTTTAATATATTTGGATATGAGGATAATCAAGTATACCCTTTGCAAATATCAAAAAATAAAGGAGAAAATTCTTGCGACATGCTTTTAATTAGCGAGAAAGAAAAAAATCATTATGTATGGATAACAGATTTTAAGAGGTTAATGTTTAATCAAACTACATTCAAATAAGAAATGGTTTTGTAAACCATGCTTGCAGTGCTTTAAATTAGAAAGGGTGCTAACAAAGCATGAGCCTGATTGTCTTTCACTTAACGGAAAACAAGCACTAAAATGCCAGAAGAAAACGAACAGGTCAAGTTTAAAATCTATGATAGGCAATTAATGGGGTTCCGTTTGTTATATATGATGACTTTGAAGCAATAACCGAAAGTATTTCTTCAGCTTTTAAAATCCTAAAAAATCATATACAGAAGCATATCAAAAGCATACTGATTGCGGTTACGGGTATAAGGTTGTTTGTTGTTATGATGATACATATTCTAAACCAGTTGTGACATACAGAGGACCAAACGCTGTTCATAAATTTATAGAAAAAATGATAGAAGAAGAGGAGTGGTGCAAGAAAACTATGAATACACATTTTAAGAAAGATTTGGTGATGTCACTGGAGAAGAAAAAAAAATCCAAAAATCTAAATAACGTCATGTTTGCGGTAATGGTTTTGTAAAAACTCTCAAAAAAAAAGTGACGCGGGTCGTACAGTAGCATACAAAAACTCCATCAGAAAAGTCAGGGACCGTTGTCATATAACTGGAAAGTATAGAGGAAGCGCTCTCGATATATGTAATATTAATTTCAGGCTGACTAAAAAAAATACCTGTTGTGTTTCATAACTTGAGAGGATACGGATTCCCACTTCATAATGCAGCACATCGGAAAGTTTGAAAAATAAATAAATGTTATACCAAATAACATGGAAAAGTACATGGCTTTTATGTTAGGAAAAAGTTTAGTGTTTATTGACAGTTTCCAGTTCATGTCTCAATCATTAGAAAGTTTAGTGAAAAACATTCCTTCTTTTCAGTATACCTCTCAAGAATACTCTGGCGACAAGTTAGAATTAATAAAAAGAAAAGGTATTTATCCTTATGATTCCATGAACAGTTTTGAACGTTTCAAAGAAACTAAATTACCTGGCAAAAATAGCTTTTATTCTAAATTAAATGATGAGCACATTTCAGATGCAGATTATGAGCACGCTAAGAAAACATGGAAAACTTTTAAGCTAAAAAACATGGGAAAATAGCATGATCTTAAAGCTGATGTGCTGTTGCTGGAAGATGTTTTTGAAAACTTTAGAAAAATGTGTATTGAGTATTACAAATTAGATCCTTGCCATTACTTTAGTAGTCCTGGTCTGGCTTGGGATGCATGTCTTAAGATGACTGGCATCCAACTTGATTTAATAACTGATATTGATCAATATTTGTTTGTGGAAAAAGGATTAAGAGGCGGCACAAGTTATATTGCAAACAGATGTTCAGAGGCTAACAATAAATATATGAAAAATATGACAGTAAAAAAGAATGCAAGTACATAATATATCTTGATGGTAAAAACTTGTATGGATAGGCTATCTCACAACCACTACCTACTGGCAACTTTAAGTAGGTTGATAAGTCAGAAAAGGGAAAATCAAATTACATTGTTGAATGTGATATCGAGTACCCCAAGAAACTGCACAACTTACACAATGACTACCCTCTTGCTCCAGGGAGTTTAAATATACAAAATGAATGGTTGTCAGATTATTGTAAAAATTTGAAGAAAAAGTTTAATTTAGGATCTTGTAATGTTAACAAACTTGTCACAACACTAAAGAATAAAAAGAAGTATGTTGTGCATTATAGAAACTTAGAGTTATACAAAAAGTTGGTACTAAAGGTAACAAAAATACACAGAATACTACAGTTTGATGAATCAGAGTGGTTGAAAGTATACATAGATTTTAATACTGCTAAAAGAACAGTCGGTAAAAATGCTTTTGAAAAGGATTTCTTTACACTAATGAACAATTCAGTTTTAGGCAAGACTATGGAAAATTTGAGAAAGAGAATTAATGTCAAATTGACTCATGATGAGGAGGACCTTTTAAAATATGCAGCAAGACCATCATTCATTTCTTGTAAAATGTTTAATAAAAATTTATTTGCCATAAACAGAATGAAAGAAAGACTAGTTTTAAATCGTCCTTGTTATGTTGGTATGTGTATTTTAGACTTGTAAACATATTTGATGTATGATTTCCATTACAACTACATTACAAACTAATATGATAAAAAAGCTAAATTATTATTTACTGATACCGATTCCTTGTGCTACGAAATAACAAGAGGTCAATGACCTTGAAGCTCTAGTTATAGGTTTTGATAGCTAGATCAGCATTCCTGTTAAGTTTCATAAAAATATGTAACATAGTTTCAGGAGTAGTCGCTACAAGTTTTTACTATATAACTCTATGTAAACAAAGATGGCCACTGGCGGCCATGTTTAATGTCGAATCAAAATAATTTTCGATAAGGATCAACATCATGTCATGCAGATCATTTTAAAAAAGTCCCATATCAAAATCACTTATAATTTTCAAGAAGTATGTTTTCTTAAATATATTTTTAGCCATGGTGGCCATTTTGAATTCCGGACGACCTGAAATTTTGCTAGGATCAACTAAACATCAAGAGCAACATTTTTGTGACGTTTCATGAAAATCCGTCAAGTAGTTTCAAAGGAGTAGTCGCTACACGTTGTTACTATATAACTCTGTGTAAACAAAGATGGCCCCCCGGCGGCCATGTTTAATGTTGAATCAAAATAAATTTTGACAAGGATCAACATCATGCCATGCTGATCATTTTAAAACAAGTCTCATATCAATATTACTTACAGTTTTCAAGAAGTAGTCGTTATCAATTTGTTTTTTAAATTTATTTTTCGCCGTGGCGGCCATCTTGAATTTCCGGCCGTTCTGAACTTTCGCTAGGATCAACTAGACATCAAGAGCAACATTCCTGTAAAGTTTCATGAAAATCCGTCAAGTAGTTTCAGAGGAGTAGTCGCTACAAATGTTTACTATATATTAAACTAATGTAAACAAAAATGGCAACTGGCGGCCATGTTTAAATTTGAATTAAAATAATGTTCGACTAGGATCCACACCATGTCATGCTGATCATTTTAGAAAAAGTCACACATCAATATCACTTACAGTTTTCAAAAAGTAGTCGCTACAACCCTGTTTTTTAAAAATCTATTTTTGGCCGTGGCGGCCATCTTGAATTTCCGGCCGACCTGAAATTTTTCTAGGATCAACTAGACATGAAGAGCAACATTCCTGTGAAGTTTCGTGAAAATCCGCCAAGTAGTGTCAGAGGAGTAGTCGCTACAAAAAAAAGTTTACAGACGGAAAGACGGGCGGACAGACAGACGGACGACGGACACCGCACCATGGCATAAGCTCTGCTGTCGAGCTAAAAACAAAAGATGTGTATGCAGAATTTTACAAGGACAAACAACTTTAAGGTTATTGGTAAAATGAAAGATGAAACTTGTGGAATACCCATTGTTGAATTTGTTCGGCTTCGGAGTAAACTATATTCGTACATGTTAGATAATGAGACTGGTACAAAGAAATGCAAGGGTATTAAAAAGTCCGTTGTTAATAAAAATATAACGCATGATAACTACAAGAACATTTTATTTGCAGCAACAGAAAGTCACCATGAAATGAAAGTCATGATTAGCGTAAATTCCATGATATGTACAGCGGTGATAAAGACTACTGTCCGGTTCCGTCTGACTTTGCTTGATTATTTGTAAATGTTTCAGTTATTTACAAAAAGGAGACAGTAAAATATTATTTAAACTAAATTAATAGATACTAGGGGTTTTGGTAAAGTTTTTCCTAAGCGGGGGCAATCAAGCAGTTTGTATAGTTGTGAAAGGTGCCTGATAGCAAATATGCCGTCACCAGTAGGTGCTTGCATCTTTGTTGGGGCAGCTGGAGACAACCAGGGAGTACGTTATAGGGAGGAGAAACGGGCTCGTTTTGCCGATTTATGTTGTCGCGCATGTGTTTCACTACTCCGTGAAAATGACTACTTCCGGTTGTTTCGCGAGTGTGTGAAAAACAGCAAATTCTTATAAATTATTACACTTACAAACTCAATAAAGGTGCTAAATGTAAACATAAGTATTATTTATTCACATTGTGTCCTCTGATACAGAGCGTGTATTTGTTTGCATGTTTAAAAGCACATTTTACCAGACGGTTCCGTGTAACAAAGATGGCGCCACTCTGCGCCAAATAAAAAATGGTGACAGTGTATAGCTATTGCAAACGAGATACGAGACTACGGGTTATTTAGGCATTAATAATAACAAAAAGTGAATAGTAAACATATTTATCTTTGTAAAGAAGGTAATTTCATGGTGGTGATTATAAGACAAAGCCTAAAAAGAGGTGATGAAAATGTGCCTTTTGAGATAGCAGCTAAATTTTTAATTTTATAGAATTAAAAATGGTGTGGAGCTATTGCAAACGAGATACGAAGTATGGGTTATATTAGGCATTAATAATAACAAAAAGTGAATAGTAGACATATTTATCTTTGTCAAGAATGTTATTTCGTGATGTTTATTATAACAGAAAGCCGTAAAAAGGGGCTGTAAAAACTGCCTAATTTGAGATGTTGGCTGAAATTTTAACTTTTCAAATGTAACGCGCTTACGATCGATTTACCTGTATCAATAAAATAGTAAATGGCGGCGTTCTAGCGCGACAACATAAATCGATAAACTAGAGCGTTTATGAACCCGTTTCTCCTCCCTATAACGTACTCCCTGAGACAACTGATAACAGTTTGATTGCCCGTCGCGAGGGAAAAAACTGCGCCTATACCCTCAGCATCTATACTACTTTCATTATATTTAATGCATGTGTACATTTGATATAACTACATTATGAGAGTTATCTCTCTGCAGTCCCTTTAGTATATAATAATACATGCTTGACTATTTGCATTTTAGGTGTCAGATGCGAATCCAGATCTGTGGATTGTGCACCAGGTGCCCCCGTCTAAAATCTGCAAGCGTACTAGTTAATGCTCTCTGCCCCCACCCCACCACTACAACCCCACGCACCCACCAACGCACGCACGCACCCACCCACCCACACACACCAAACACACCAAACACACGCACGCACGCACATACATGATAGGCCTCAGTTTAAACGTTAAAGACGTAACGATAACGTATTTTCCCTCACATTTTCTTTCTGTTTTTTGTTTATAAAAGAGACTACACTCCCGCCCCACCCACACGGCACACATCCCCCACCTAATCCTGGATCCGGCCTTGCAGGTTTCGTCGCCTTCGCAAGATCAACAAAACAAAAATATCTCTAGAATTCTAACTTCTTCTTCGCTAATTCATTATTTAAACGTATGATTACAATTCAGTTAGCACATTCCGGGTCTGAGATATCGCACAGACCGGACAAATAATTTCTCAAAGCCGGTGGACTGATTATGCAGCTAACAGGTGCGGTAGACGTTCGTTGACTCTCCTCACGGCCGATTATCGGACTCTCCTCAGAGTCAGGGGTGGAGCAATAAAATGGGCGGAGCTGACTGATATTGCAACACGGCGTTGGTGTTTTTTTCATGTTGGAATGGGAATTAGTATGAACCGCAACGACAGCATATGTATGCGTAGATGTTAATTAGAGATAATAAAATACAAACAGATGAAAATACATTTTGAAAAAGACAACGTTAAATAACAGCTTGTTTTCAATTTCGGTAAACTTTACCCAGTATAATAGTAAGGTACCATAATAGTAAGGTCCTTTTTAGCTCTAGAACTGATCAAAGATCAGTCAACGATCAGTAGAGCCTATGCCGTAGTTCCGTGTCCGTCGTTCCTTCGTCCGTCTGTTCGTAAACTGCTGTTTTTAGCTCTACTGATAAGAGATTAGCAGAGCTTATGGTGCGCCGTCCGTCTGTCTGTAAACTTTTTTTTGTAGCGACTACTCCTCTAAAACTACTGAATGGTTTTTCATGAAACCTTACAGAAATATTGCCCATGAAGTCTCGTTGATCCTAGCAATGTGAAATCCAAGAAAGCCACCAGATCTAAAAATAGATTTTTAAAAAACAAGTTTGTAGCGACTACTTCTTGAAAACTATAAGTGATATTGATATGGGACTTTTTCTAAAATGATCAGTATTGAATATGTTGATCCTTGTCGAAAATTATTTTGATGCGACGTTAAACATGGCCGCCAGCGGCCATCTTTGTTTACATAGAGTTATATAATGAACACTTGTAGCGACTACTCCTCTGAAACTACTTGACGGATTTTCATGAAACTTCACAGGAATGTTGCTCTTGATGTCTAATTGATCCTAGCCAAATTTCAGGTCGGCCAGAAATTCAAGATGGCCGCCACGTCTAAAAAAATATTTTCAAAAAACGAGTTTGTAGCGACTACTTCTTAAAAACTATAAGTGGTATTGATATGGGACTGTTTCTAAAATGATCAGCATGACATGATGTTGGTCCTTGTCGAAAATTATTTTGATTCGATGTTAAACATGACTGTCAGCGGCCATCTTTGTTTACATAGTGTTATCCAGTTAAAACTTGTAGCGACTACTCCTCTGTAACTACTCCACGGATTTTCATGAAACTTCACAGGAATGTTGCTCTTGATGTATAGTTAACATAGCAACATTTCAAGTCGGCCGGAATTTCAATATGGCCGCCACAACTAAAAATAGATTCTTAAAAACAAGTTTGTAGCGACTACTTCTTGAAAACTATAAGAGATATTGATATGTTTGTTTTTTTCTAAAATGAGCAGCTTGACAATATGTTTGTCCTTGTCGAAAATAATTTTGATTCGACATTTAACATGGCTGCCAGCGACCATCTTTGTTTGCATAAAGTTATATATTAAAAGATGATAGTGACTACTCCTCAAAAACTATATAACGGATTTTCAACTTCACAGGAATGTCGCTCTTTTTACCTAGTTGATTCTAGCAAAATTACAGGTCGACCACAAATTCATGATGGCCGTAACAGCTAAAAATAGATATTTAAAAAACAAGATTGTAGCGACTACTTCTTGAAAACTACAAGTGATATTCATGACTGACTTTTCCTATAATGATCATGATGTTGGTCCTCGTTGGAAATCATTTAGATTCGTCATCAAAAATGGCTGCCAGAGGCCATCTTTGTTTGCATAAAGTTATATAGTAAAAATTGGTAGCGACTACTCCTCTGAAACTACATGACGGATTTTCACAAAACTTCACAGGAATGTTGCACTTGATGACCAGCTGATCCTAGCAAAACATCAAGTTGGCAGGAAATTCAAGATGTCCGACACGGCTTCAAATAGATTTTGACAAAAAAAAATTGTACTTCTTGAAAACTAGAAGTATTATTGATATGGGACTTTTTTATAAGCTATGTCCGTGTCTATAATCTATACATTTATAATCCTGATTTATATCGGACTCTCCTCAGAGTCAGGCTACATCAAACCTAGTAACGACTGTGTTTATACTATATCCAAGTATAAATCTATACTCCTGATATAGATCGGACTCTCCTCAGAGTCAGGTTACATGAAACCTAACAACTCCAGTGTCTATACTATATCCATGTATATATCTATAGTACCCATATATACCGGACTCTGAGGAGATACCGGACTCTCCTCAGAGTCCGATTACATAAACCTAACAACTATATCCATGTATATATCTATACTCCTGATATAGATCGGACTCTGCTCAGAGTCAGGTTATATAAAACCAAACATCTCCCGTGTCTATACTTTATCATTGTATATATCTATACTCCTGATATATAATGGACTCTTCTGAGAGTCAGGTTACATAAACCTAACAACTCCAGTGTCTATACTATATCCATTTATATTTCTATACACATGAAATATATCTTCTCAGAGTCGGGTTACATAAATCTAACAACTCCAGTGTTTATACTATATCCATGTATATATCTATACTCCTGATATAGATCGGACTCTTCTCAGAGTCGGGTTACATGAAGCATAACAACTCCAGTGTCTATACTATATCCATGTATATATCTATACTCCTGATATAGATCGGACTCTTCTCAGAATCAGGTTACATGAAACATAACAACTCCAGTGTCTATACTATATCCATGTATATATCTATATCTATAGTCCTCATATATATCGGACTCTCCTCAGAGTCATGTTACATAAACCTAACAACACCAGTGTCTATACTATATCCATTTATATTCTATAATCCTGATATATTTCGGACTCTCCTCAGTGTCAGGTTACATAAACCTAACAACACCAATGTCTATACTATATCCATTTATATTCTATACTCCTGATATATTTCGGACTCGCCTCAGAGTCAGGTTACATAAACCTAACAACTCCAGTGTCTATACTATATCCATTTATATTTCTATACACCTGAAATATATTTCGGACTCTCCTCAGAGTCAGGTTATATAAAACCAAACATGTCCAGTGTCTATACTCTCACCATGTATATATCTATACTCCTGATATATATCGGACTCTTCTCAGAGTCAGGTTACATAAACCTAACAACTCCAGTGTCTATACTATGTCCATGTATATATCTATACTCCTGATATAGATCGGACTCTCCTCAGGGTCAGGTTACATACACCTAACAACCCTAGTGTCTATACTATATTCATTTATATTTCAATACACCCGAAATATATCGGACTCTCCTCAGAGTCAGGTTACATAAACCTAACAACTCCAGTGTCTATACTATGTCCATGTATATATCTATACTCCTGATATAGATCGGACTCTCCTCAGGGTCAGGTTACATACACCTAACAACCCTAGTGTCTATAATATATCCATGTATACATCTATAGTCCTGATATATATCGGACTCTTCTCAGTCAGGTTACATGAAACCCAACAACACCAGTGTCTATACTCTATCCATAAATATATCCATACTCCTGATATATAACAGACGCTCCTCAGAGACAGGTTACATAAGCCAAACAACTCCAATGTCTATACTATATTATATCGATTTATATTTCTATACTCCTGATATATATCGGACTCTTCTCAGAGTCAGGTAACATAAACCTAACAACTCTATAGTGTCTATACTATATCCATTTATATTCTATACTCCTGATATATTTCGGACTCTCCTCAGAGTCAGGTTACATAAACCTAACAACACCAGTGTCTATACTATATCCATTTATATTCTATACTCCTGATATATTTCGGACTCTCCTCAGAGCCAGGTTACATAAACCTAACAACATCAGTGTCTATACTATATCCATTTATATTCTATACTCCTGATATATTTCGGACTCTCCTCAGAGTCAGGTTACATAAACCTAACAACTCCAGTGTCTATACTATATCCATTTATATTTCTATACACCTGAAATATATTTCGGACTCTCCTCAGAGTCAGGTTATATAAAACCAAACATGTCCAGTGTCTATACTCTCACCATGTATATATCTATACTCCTGATATATATCGGACTCTTCTCAGAGTCAGGTTACATAAACCTAACAACTCCAGTGTCTATACTATATTCATTTATATTTCAATACACCCGAAATATATCGGACTCTCCTCAGAGTCTGGTTACATAAACCTAACAACTCCAGTGTCTATACTATGTCCATGTATATATCTATACTCCTGATATAGATCGGACTCTCCTCAGGGTCAGGTTACATACACCTAACAACCCTAGTGTCTATACTATATCCATGTATACATCTATAGTCCTGATATATATCGGACTCTTCTCAGTCAGGTTACATGAAACCCAACAACACCAGTGTCTATACTCTATCCATAAATATATCCATACTCCTGATATATAACAGACGCTCCTCAGAGACAGGTTACATAAGCCAAACAACTCCAATGTCTATACTATATTATATCGATTTATATTTCTATACTCCTGATATATATCGGACTCTTCTCAGAGTCAGGTAACATAAACCTAACAACTCTATAGTGTCTATACTATATCCATTTATATTCTATACTCCTGATATATTTCGGACTCTCCTCAGAGTCAGGTTACATAAACCTAACAACACCAGTGTCTATACTATATCCATTTATATTCTATACTCCTGATATATTTCGGACTCTCCTCAGAGTCAGGTTACATAAACCTAACAACTTTAGTGTCTATACTATATCCATTTATATTCTATACTCCTGATATTGATCGGACTCTCCTCAGAGTCAGGTTACATAAACTTAACAACACCAGTGTCTATACTCTATCCCTCCTGATATATTTCGGACTCTCGTAAGAGTCAGGTTACATAAACCTAACAACACCAGTGTCTATACTCTATCCATTTATATTCTATACTCCTGATATATTTCGGACTCTCCTCAGAGTCAGGTTACATAAACCTAACAACTTTAGTGTCTATACTATATCCATTTATATTCTATACTCCTGATATTGATCGGACTCTCCTCAGAGTCAGGTTACATAAACTTAACAACACCAGTGTCTATACTCTATCCCTCCTGATATATTTCGGACTCTCGTAAGAGTCAGGTTACATAAACCTAACAACTTTAGTGTCTATACTATATCCATTTATATTCTATACTCCTGATATTGATCGGACTCTCCTCAGAGTCAGGTTACATAAACTTAACAACACCAGTGTCTATACTCTATCCCTCCTGATATATTTCGGACTCTCGTAAGAGTCAGGTTACATAAACCTAACAACACCAGTGTCTATACTCTATCCATTTATATTCTATAATCCTGATATATTTCGGACTCTCCTCAGAGTCAGGTTACATAAACCTAACAACACCAGTGTCTATACTCTATCCTTTATATTCTATAATCCCGATATATTTCGGACTTCCCTCAGAGTCAGGTTACATAAATCTAACAACACCAGTGTCTATACTCTATCCATTTATATTCTATACTCCTGATATATTTCGGACTCTCCTCAGAGTCAGGTTACATAAACCTAACAACACCAGTGTCTATACTCTATCCATTTATATTCTATACTCTTGATATATTTTTGACTCTCCTCAGAGTCGGGTTACATAAACCTAACAACTCTAGTGTCGATACTATATCCATTTATATTCTATACTCCTGATATATTTCGGACTCTCCTCATAGTCAGGTTACATAAACCTAACAACTCCAGTGTCTATACTATATCCATTTATATTCTATACGCCCGATATAGATCAAGAGCCATAACTCCTCTGTTACTGGTCAGACTGGTCCAACAAACAGCTAAAAAAAAAAAAAAAAAAAATAATAATAATAATATAAAAAAGAAAGTCATAAAATCTGGTAAAGTTTGGCAAAGTTCAGATACAAAATGAAGGCAGTATGACGAGGCAAATTATAGAATTTTTATCAAAATCAAGGGCCATTACTCTGCTGTTACTGGTCCGATCTGGCTGGTTTTCGAACTTGACCGAGCTTTCATTGACACTAACAATCTGATAAAGTTTGGTAAAGATCGGATAAAAAACGAAGGCCCTATCGTCTTAACAAGGCAAAATAAAGCATTTTGAACTAAATCAAGGGCCATAACTCCGCTGTTACTGGTGCGATATAAATGGTTTTCGAACTTGTCCGAGCTTTCATTGATAATATGAATAAGACACTGCCTCATAGCGAGCTCAACTCATTAAAAAAACACACTGGAATGCAAATGAAAACAATCATCAGCAGAGTATGGTTAATAGAGCCACCTCAGTGAGAGGTGAAGAATAAAAATTAATCATGAAGCCCTGCTCTACTCTTACTGTCAGAAAGATTGTAATAATTATTTAACATGCAGACAGAATAGCCTTTGGTAGTTTGGACCTTCTATTTACCATCCCCATCAGACGGACAAAGCCAAGGGAAAATGTCTTGCGCAAGATGCTTGACCTTGAACTTAAGTGATGTTCACGCCCAATATATTAATGATATGGTAACGGTTTCATCTCATTATCTAAAATTGTTGGACAGCTTATTGGAATGAACACCAGAAGTACATCAGTATTCACACTGACCTTGAACATGTAAACTTCAATTTAATGTGCAACACACGGTCTGTTGAAAACACATAGGCAAATTAGGTTACTCTCATTATTTTAAGAGCTTATTATGATCTATGAAGTTCCTAGCTCTTTACTCGAAAGAAAAAGAAGGGGTTTAGGAGTAATACTCAGTATGACTGGACATGAAAACTGCATGACCTTGAATAAAGGACCCATAGATGTGTATGCTACTTACCACATGGACCGAACAAGAACATTTTTGTTAAGGGCAATTGAAATAAAACCTAAATTGTTTTTGTTTGTTTGGCGTGTAATGTCATTTTCCAGCACATTTTAGGCTATGTATGATGGTCAACATTTTTTAGTGGTGGAAGCAGACCACTCAATTAATATCTGGGTAGAAGATGTAAGACACATACTTTATACTTCCCGTCTTCCATAAAAATCGACACTTACAAGTCGAGCTCCCAGTGGGATTCGAACCCGCAGCGTTGAGATGGTTTCCAATGCAACGTCTTTACCCTCTCAACCACGGATACGCTACAAAATATCAAATCATGTCTGGGTAACGTACTTGAACTCACTCACTTCTCACCAATCTCACTAAACGAATGCAGCTCGGGTTCGCTTCTCCGTCTCCGCATTGTACGCGAAAAAATGTAAGAGTTTATTTTGTACTTTTTTGAGATGGTGGTAATCCAACGGATTCTTGATTAAGTAGCTTGTATGTTTTGTTTGTGTTTTCAGCGCTAATATTTTTTTTGCAATGATCTCTTGTGGAATGTCATAACTTAATATCAATTACTAAATAACTGATCGCTGGCCAAAATTGATTGTTTGGTACATCACTTATCCCACTATTGTATCCATCAACCACAGATAACTGCGCCTCATTAATGGTACATGTATATCCAGTCCTTTTTAGTTTGGTTGCAAGTTCAAGCCATCCGTTGCAGGTTATTAATGCTGAGTTCTACTATTAACGCAGAACGCAGTCATAAACAACCACAAACAATGGAAGACTGACACATACTATATTCTTTTCTTGGACATTCCTGAACATTCAGGACATCTAAGGGTGCAGCTTAATTAAGGCAGAAGTGGCACTGAAAAATATAAAAGAGATTAAAAGCAACAACAACAAAAACACATATTTTCAAAACACAGTTTTATAACCGATTCAGCAAACACTATTGATAGCATTTGTCTAAAATGTCTTAATTTCTGAAACGGTTGTGACACAGCATGGTAGACTTTAAATCTAGAGATCTTACTTGCACCACTGGGTGGTTCAATGTGCCCATGGGAATGCATTTAATTTTTTAGCTTTGTCTTTTTGATGTGGACATAAACTGTTTGAATGCTGTGTTATGTTTACATCATTTAGCACTTTTTAGGCTATATATGAAGTCTATTTTTTTGTGGTAGAAGCAGATCCATTTTTTTCTTGGGTAGAACCAGTACTGTATACCTCCAGCCATCCGTGATTATTGACACTTTCTCACTCGACAAGTCAAGCTTACAGTGGGATTCAAACTGTAGCTTGAGAGACAAGAAAGTTTTAGATGCAGCCTCTTTACTATCCCGGCCAAGGATGCGCCGGACATAAAGTGGGCAGTCCCGTGTATTGAAGGTTATATGATTCCTATATATCCTACTCCTCTGCCTGAGGCGGCTTTAAATAACCTTAGACAATGTGTTGATACACCATTAAAAAAATACATCTTCAAGAAGCTACTGTATAACACTGCAAAAAGGAAAATATTTCCTAGTAGAGGGATGTTAACAAGCATGGACTGGAGTCAGGCCAATGAAAAACTAGATATAATCCATCGAAGAATTGATTTTTTAAGGATTTAATTCAATATTTAGATCTTTCAACAGGCTATGCAAAATATTAGGCTAGTTTACGGTAGTAATGAATGGCAACTTTACCATAAATAAATTCATGGTAAATTTTCCATTCACTTTGCATTTATGGTAAATTTGCCAAACATTACCGTCGTTAAAATCCCAGGAATACCACAAAACTAGTGAATCAATTCTTAAATACACATTATTTACCTGTTGTTATAGTATCAATAATAATGTGCCTTGGGAGGTTGGTAATGATAAAATCATAAATAGCGGAAGAAAGATAAAATATCATCAGTGTATTCAGTTTAGACCACAGAATAGGCCATTTTCTATTCAGACACCAAATTGAGCAATTAGCTCCATAAACTGAAAATTATTTGAAATTAGACGCGTATATAATTTTTTCTGAGAAGAGTCCAATATATCAAAGTTATATATACATAAATGTGTAGATTATAGAATGTGTAGATGTGTGGTTTTGTATAACCTGTATCTGAGGAGAGTCCAATATATATCAAAGGTATATATACATAAATGACAAAAATGTATAGATTATAAACTGTGCACAAGGGTGGTTTTATATAACCTGACTCTGAGGAGTCCAATATATATCAAAGGTTAAGGGACATAAATGTATGGCTTATAGACCATGGAGGTGGCTGGTATTATATAACCTGACTCTGAGGAGAGTCCAATATATATCAAAGGCTTAGGGACATAAATGTATGGCTTATAGACCATGGAGAGCGGTGGTTTTATATAACCTGACTCTGAGGAGAGTCCAATATATATATCAAAGGTTTAGGGACATAAATGTATGACTTATAGACCATGGAGATGGGTGGTTTTATATAACCTGACTCTGAGGAGAGTCCAATATACATCAAACATTTAGGGACATAAATGTATGGCTTATAGACCATGGAGGTGGGTGGTTTTATATAACCTGACTCTGAGGAGAGCCCAATATATATCAAAGGTTTAAGGACATAAAAGTATGGCTTATAGACCATGGAGGTGGGTGGTTTTATATAACCTGACTCTGAGGAGAGTTCAATATATATCAAAGGTTTAGGGACATAAATGTATGCCTTATAGACCTTGGAGATGGGTGGTTTTACATAACCCGACTCTGAGGAGAGTCCAATATATATCAAAGGTTTAGGGACATAACTGTATGGCTTATAGACCATGAAAGTGGGTGTTTTAAATAACCTGACTCTGAGGAGAGTCCAATATACATCAAAGATATAGGGACATAAATGTATGACTTATAGACCATGGAGGTGGGTGGTTTTATATAACCTGACTCTGAGGAGAGTCCAATATACATCAAAGATTTAGGGACATATATGTATGGCTTGTAGACCATGGAGGTGGGTTGTTTTATATAACCTGACTCTGAGGAGAGTCCAATATATATCAAAGGCTTAGGGACATAAATGTATGGCTAATAGACCATGGAGATAGGTGGTTTTAAATAACCTGACTCTGAGGAGAGTCCAATATACATCAAAGATATAGGGACATAAATGTATGACTTATAGACCATGGAGGTGGGTGGTTTTATATAACCTGACTCTGAGGAGAGTCCAATATACATCAAAGATTTAGGGACATAAATGTATGGCTTATAGACCATGGAGGTGGGTTGTTTGATATAATCTGACTCTGAGGAGAGTCCAATATATATCAAAATTTTAGGGACATAAATGTATGGCTTATAGACCATGGAGGTGGGTGGTTTTATATAACCTGACTCTGAGGAGAGTCCAATATATATCAAAGGCTTAGGGACATAAATGTATGGCTAATAGACCATGGAGATAGGTGGTTTTATATAACCTGACTCTGAGGAGAGTCCAATATATATCAAAGGTTTAGGGACATAAATGTATGACTTATAGACCATGGAGATGGGTGGTTTTATATAACCTGACTCTGAGGAGAGTCCAATATACATCAAACATTTAGGGACATAAATGTATGGCTTATAGACCATGGAGGTGGGTGGTTTTATATAACCTGACTCTGAGGAGAGCCCAATATATATCAAAGGTTTAAGGACATAAAAGTATGGCTTATAGACCATGGAGGTGGGTGGTTTTATATAACCTGACTCTGAGGAGAGCCCAATATATATCAAAGGTTTAAGGACATAAAAGTATGGCTTATAGACCATGGAGGTGGGTGGTTTTATATAACCTGACTCTGAGGAGAGTTCAATATATATCAAAGGTTTAGGGACATAAATGTATGCCTTATAGACCTTGGAGATGGGTGGTTTTACATAACCCGACTCTGAGGAGAGTCCAATATATATCAAAGGTTTAGGGACATAACTGTATGGCTTATAGACCATGAAAGTGGGTGTTTTAAATAACCTGACTCTGAGGAGAGTCCAATATACATCAAAGATATAGGGACATAAATGTATGACTTATAGACCATGGAGGTGGGTGGTTTTATATAACCTGACTCTGAGGTGAGTCCAATATACATCAAAGATTTAGGGACATATATGTATGGCTTATAGACCATGGAGGTGGGTTGTTTTATATAACCTGACACTGAGGAGAGTCCAATATATATCAAAGGCTTAGGGACATAAATGTATGGCTAATAGACCATGGAGATAGGTGGTTTTAAATAACCTGACTCTGAGGAGAGTCCAATATACATCAAAGATATAGGGACATAAATGTATGACTTACAGAACATGGAGGTGGGTGGTTTTATATAACCTGACTCTGAGGAGAGTCCAATATACATCAAAGATTTAGGGACATAAATGTATGGCTTATAGACCATGGAGGTGGGTTGTTTGATATAATCTGACTCTGAGGAGAGTCCAATATATATCAAAATTTTAGGGACATAAATGTATGGCTTATAGACCATGGAGGTGGGTGGTTTTATATAACCTGACTCTGAGGAGAGTCCAATATATATCAAAGGCTTAGGGACATAAATGTATGGCTAATAGACCATGGAGATAGGTGGTTTTATATAACCTGACTCTGAGGAGAGTCCAATATATATCAAAGGTTTAGGGACATAAATGTATGACTTATAGACCATGGAGATGGGTGGTTTTATATAACCTGACTCTGAGGAGAGTCCAATATACATCAAACATTTAGGGACATAAATGTATGGCTTATAGACCATGGAGGTGGGTGGTTTTATATAACCTGACTCTGAGGAGAGCCCAATATATATCAAAGGTTTAAGGACATAAAAGTATGGCTTATAGACCATGGAGGTGGGTGGTTTTATATAACCTGACTCTGAGGAGAGCCCAATATATATCAACGACTTAGGGACATAAATGTATGGCTAATAGACCATGGAGATGGGTGGTTTTATATAACCTGACTCTGAGGAGAGTTCAATATATATCAAAGGTTTAGAGACATAAATGTATGACTTATAGACCTTGGAGATGGGTGGTTTTATATAACCCGACTCTGAGGAGAGTCCAATATATATCAAAGGTTTAGGGACATAACTGTATGGCTTATAGACCATGAAAGTGGGTGTTTTAAATAACCTGACTCTGAGGAGAGTCCAATATACATCAAAGATATAGGGACATAAATGTATGACTTATAGACCATGGAGATGGCTGGTTTTATATAACCTGACTCTGAGGAGAGTCCAATATACATCAAAGATTTAGGGACATAAATGTATGGCTTATAGACCATGGAGGTGGGTTGTTTTATATAACCTGACTCTGAGGAGAGTCCAATATATATCAAAGGCTTAGGGACATAAATGTATGGCTAATAGACCATGGAGATAGGTGGTTTTATATAACCTGAATCTGAGGAGAGTCCAATATATATCAAAGGTTTAGGGACATAAATGTATGCCTTATAGACCTTGGAGATGGGTGGTTTTATATAACCCGACTCTGAGGAGTCCAATATATATCAAAGGTTTAGGGACATAACTGTATGGCTTATAGACCATGAAAGTGGGTGGTTTTAAATAACCTGACTCTGAGGAGAGTCCAATATACATCAGAGATATAGGAACATAAATGTATGACTTATAGACCATGGAGGTGGGTGGTTTTATATAAACTGACTCTGAGGAGAGTCCAATATATATCAAAGGCTAAGGAACATAAATGGATGGCTAATAGACCATGGAGATGGGTGGTTTTATATAACCTGACTCTGAGGAGAGTTCAATATATATCAAAGGTTTAGGGACATAACTGTATGGCTTATAGACCATGAAAGTGGGTGGTTTTAAATAACCTGACTCTGAGGAGAGTCCAATATACATCAAAGATATAGGGACATAAATGTACGACTTATAGACCATGGAGGTGGTCGGTTTTATATAACCTGACTCTGAGGAGAGTCCAATATACATCAAAGATTTAGGGACATAAATGTCTGGCTTATAGACCATGGAGGTGGGTTGTTTGATATAATCTGACTCTGAGGAGAGTCCAATATATATCAAAATTTTAGGGACATAAATGTATGGCTTATAGACCATGGAGGTGGGTGGTTTTATATAACCTGACTCTGAGGAGAGTCCAATATATATCAAAGGCTTAGGGACATAAATCTATGGCTAATAGACCATGGAGATAGGTGGTTTTATATAACCTGACTCTGAGGAGAGTCCAATATATATCAAAGGTTTAGGGACATAAATGTATGCCTTATAGACCTTGGAGATGGGTGGTTTTATATAACCCGACTCTGAGGAGAGTCCGATATATATCAAAGGTTTAGGGACATAACTGTATGACTTATAGACCATGAAAGTGTGTGGTTTTAAATAACCTCACTCTGAGGAGAGTCCAATATACATCAAAGATATAGGGACATAAATGTATGACTTATAGACCATCGAGGTGGGTGGTTTTATATAAACTGACTCTGAGGAGAGTCCAATATACATCGAAGATTTACGGACATAAATGTATTGCTTATAGACCATGGAGGTGGGTTGTTTTATATAACCTGACTCTGAGGAGAGTCCAATATATATCAAAATTTTAGGGACATAAATGTATGGCTTATAGACCATGGAGGTGGGTGGTTTCATATAACCTGACTCTGAGGAGAGTCCAATATATATCAAAGATTTAGGGACATAAATGTATGACTTATAGACCATGGCGGTGGGTGGTTTTATATAACCTGACTCTGAGGACAGTCCAATATACATCAAAGATTTAGGGACATAAATGTATGGCTTATAGATCATGGAGGTGGGTGGTTTTATATAACCTGACTCTGAGGACAGTCCAATATACATCAAAGATTTAGGGACATAAATCTATGACTTATAGACCATGGAGATGGGTGGTTTTATATAACCCGACTCTGAGGAGTCCAATATATATCAAAAGTTTAGGGACATAAATGTATGTCTGATGGGTGGTTTTAAATAACCTGACTCTCAGGAAAGTCCAATATACATCAAAGATATAGGGACATAAATGTATGGCTTATAGACCATGGAGGTGGGTGGTTTTATATAACCCGACTCTGAGGAGAGTCCAATACATATAAAAAAATTAGGGACATAAGTGTATGGCTTATAGACCATGGAGGTGGGTGGTTTTATATAACCTGACTCTGAGGAGAGTCCAATATACATCAAAGACTTAGGGACATAAATGCATGGCTTATAGACCATGGAGGTGGGTGGTTTTATATAACCTGACTCTGAGGAGAGTCCAATATACATCAAAGATTTAGGGACATAAATGTATGGCTTATAGACCATGGAGGTGGGTGGTTTTATATAACCTGACTCTGAGGAGAGTCCAATATACATCAAAGATTTAGGGACATAAATGTATGACTTATAGACCATGGAGATGGGTGGTTTTATAAAACCTGACTCTGAGGAGAGTCCAATATACATCAAAGACTTAGGGACATAAATGCATGGCTTATAGACCATGGAGGTGGGTGGTTTTATATAATCTGACTCTGAGGAGAGTCCAATATACATCAAAGATTTAGGGACATAAATGTATGGCTTATAGACCATGGAGGTGGGTGGTTTTATATAACCTGACTCTGAGGAGAGTCCAATACATATCAAAATTTTAGGCACATAAGTGTATGGCTTATAGACCATGGAGGTGGGTGGTTTTATATAACCTGACTCTGAGGAGAGTCCAATATACATCAAAGACTTAGGGACATAAATGCTTGGCTTATAGACCATGGAGGTGGGTGGTTTTATATAACCTGACTCTGAGGAGAGTCCAATATACATCAAAGATTTAGGGAAATAAATGTATGGCTTATAGACCATGGAGGTGGGTGGTTTTATATAACCTGACTCTGAGGAGAGTCCAATATATATCAAAATTTTAGGGACATAAGTGTATGGCTTATAGACCATGGAGGTGGGTGGTTTTATATAACCTGACTCTGAGGAGAGTCCAATATACATCAAAGATTTAGGGACATAAATGTATGACTTATAGACCATGGAGATGGGTGGTTTTATAAAACCTGACTCTGAGGAGAGTCCAATATACATCAAAGACTTAGGGACATAAATGCATGGCTTATAGACCATGGAGGTGGGTGGTTTTATATAATCTGACTCTGAGGAGAGTCCAATATACATCAAAGATTTAGGGACATAAATGTATGGCTTATAGACCATGGAGGTGGGTGGTTTTATATAACCTGACTCTGAGGAGAGTCCAATACATATCAAAATTTTAGGCACATAAGTGTATGGCTTATAGACCATGGAGGTGGGTGGTTTTATATAACCTGACTCTGAGGAGAGTCCAATATACATCAAAGACTTAGGGACATAAATGCTTGGCTTATAGACCATGGAGGTGGGTGGTTTTATATAACCTGACTCTGAGGAGAGTCCAATATACATCAAAGATTTAGGGAAATAAATGTATGGCTTATAGACCATGGAGGTGGGTGGTTTTATATAACCTGACTCTGAGGAGAGTCCAATATATATCAAAATTTTAGGGACATAAGTGTATGGCTTATAGACCATGGAGGTGGGTGGTTTTATATAACCTGACTCTGAGGAGAGTCCAATATACATCAAAGATTTAGGGACATAAATGTATGACTTATAGACCATGGAGATGGGTGGTTTTATAAAACCTGACTCTGAGGAGAGTCCAATATATATCAATGATTTAGGGACATAAATGTATGACTTATAGACCATGGAGGTGGGGGTGGTTTTATATAACCTGACTCTGAGGAGAGTCCAATATACATCAAAGATTTAGGGAAATAAATGTATGGCTTATAGACCATGGAGGTCGGTGGTTTTATATAACCTGACTCTGAGGAGAGTCCAATATACATCAAAGATTTAGGGACATAAATGTATGACTTATAGACCATGGAGTTGGGTAGTTTTATAAAACCTGACTCTGAGGAGTCCAATATGTATCAAAAGTTTAGGGACATAAATGTATGTCTTATAGACCATGGAGATGGGTGGTTTTATATATCCTGACTCTGAGGAGAGTCCAATATACATCAAAGATTTAGGGACATAAATGTATGGCTTATAGACCATGGAGGTGGGTGGTTTTATATAACCTGACTCTGAGGAGAGTCCAATATATATCAAAGGTTTAGGGACATAAAAGTATGGCTTATAGACCATGGAGGTGGGTGGTTTTATATAACCTGACTCTGAGGAGAGTCCAATATATATCAAAGGCTTAGGGACATAAATGTATGGCTTATAGACCATGGAGATGGGTGGTTTTATATAACCTGACTCTAAGGAAAATCCAATATATATCAAAGGTTTAGGGACATAAATGTATGGCTTATAGACCATGGAGGTGGGTGGTTTTATATAACCCGACTCTGAGAAGAGTCCAATATATATCAAACTTATATATACATAAATGTGTAGATTATATAATGTGTAGATGAGTGGTTTTGTATAACCTGTCTCTGAGGAGAGTCCAATATATATCAAAGGTATATATACATAAACGACAAAAATGTATAGATTATAAACTGTGCAGATGGGTGGTTTTATATAACCTGACTCTGAGGAGAGTCCAATATATATAAAAGGTTTAGGGACATAAAAGTATGGCTTATAGACCATGGAGGTGGGTGGTTTTATATAACCTAACTCTGAGGAGATTCCAATATATATCAAAGGCTTAGGGACATAAATGTATGGCTTATAGACCATGGAGATGGGTGGTTTTATATAAACTGACTCTGAGGAGAGTCCAATATATATATATCAAAGGTTTAAGGACATAAATGTATGACTTATAGACCATGGAGGTGGGTGGTTTTATAGAAACTGACTCTGAGGAGAGCCCAATATATATCAAAGGTTTAGGGACATAAATGTATGGCTTATAGACCATGGAGATGGGTGGTTTTATATAACCCGACTCTGAGGAGAGTCCAATATATATCAAAGTTATATATACATAAATGTGTAGATTATAGAATGTGTAGATGAGTGGTTTTGTATAACCTGTCTCTGAGGAGAGTATAATATATATCAAAGGTATATATACATAAACGACAAAAATGTATAGATTATAAACTGTGCAGATGGGTGGTTTTATATAACCTGACTCTGAGGAGAGTCCAATATATATCAAAGGTTTAGGGACATAAAAGTATGGCTTATAGACCATGGAGGTGGGTGGTTTTATATAACCTAACTCTGAGGAGATTCCAATATATTTCAAAGGCTTAGGGACATAAATGTATGGCTTATAGACCATGGAGATGGGTGGTTTTATATAAACTGACTCTGAGGAGAGTCCAATATATATATATCAAAGGTTTAAGGACATAAATGTATGACTTATAGACCATGGAGGTGGGTGGTTTTATAGAAACTGACTCTGAGGAGAGCCCAATATATATCAAAGGTTTAGGGACATAAATGTATGGCTTATAGACCATGGAGATGGGTGGTTTTATATAACCCGACTCTGAGGAGAGTCCAATATATATCAAAGTTATATATACATAAATGTGTAGATTATAGAATGTGTAGATGAGTGGTTTTGTATAACCTGTCTCTGAGGAGAGTATAATATATATCAAAGGTATATATACATAAACGACAAAAATGTATAGATTATAAACTGTGCAGATGGGTGGTTTTATATAACCTGACTCTGAGGAGAGTCCAATATATATCAAAGTTATATATACATAAATGTGTAGATTATAGAATGTGTAGATGAGTGGTTTTGTATAACCTGTCTCTGAGGAGAGTATAATATATATCAAAGGTATATATACATAAACGACAAAAATGTATAGCTTATAAACTGTGCAGATGGGTGGTTTTATATAACCTGACTCTGAGGAGAGTCCAATATATATCAAAGGTACATACACATAAGTGTAAAGATTACAGACCCTGGATATGGATGGTTTTATAACCTGAATCTGAGGAGAGTTCAATATACATGAAAAGTTTATATTCATCAATGTATAGATTATATAACTAGGAGATGGGTGGTTTATATAACCTGACTCTGAGGAGAGTCCAATATATATCAAAGTTATATATACATAGATGTGTAGATTATAGAATGTGCTGATGAGTTGTTTTGTATAACCTGTCTCTGAGGAGAGTCCAATATATATCAAAGGTATATATACATGAACAACATAAATGTATAGATTATAAACTGTGCAGATGGGTGAATTTATATAACCTGACTCTGAGGAGAGTCCAATATATATCAATGGTACAAAGACATACGTGTACAGATTACAGACCCTGGATATGGAAGGTTATATATATAACCTGATGCTGAAGAGAGTCCAATATATATCAAAGGTATATATACATAAATGTATAGATTACAGTCCCTGGATTATATATGTGGAGATGGGTGGTTAACCTGACTCTGAGGAGAGTGCAGTATATATCAAAGGTATATATCTATAGATTATATACCTTGGATTGTTTTTTTTATATAACATGACTCTGAGGAGAGTCCAATTTATATCAAAAGAATATACATAAATGTATAAACTGTGGAGTTGGGTGATTTTATATAACCACTCTGAGGAGAGCCCAAAGTTATATATACATAAATGTATAGATTATAAACTCTGGAGATGGGTGGTTTTATATAACCCGACTCCGAAACGAATCCAATATATATCAAAGGTATATATACATAAATATATAGATTATAGAACCTGGAGATAGGTGGTTTGATATAACCTATATCTGAGAAGAGTCCAATATATACCAAAAGTTTAAATACATAAATATAAACATTATAAACACTGAAGTAGTAGGTTTTTATACATCAGTTGAATGAACCCGACTCTAAATCCGTAAAAGACTCTAAACACCCTGCAGATAGGTGGTAAAATATAACCTGACCCTGAGCGGTGTCCAATATATATCAGGAGAATAGATAAATTCATGCATATATTATGCACTGCGGATGGGTGTTTTTATATAAAATTTTGCATAAAATTGGTATTTGGAGGTAATATTTTACTGACAAAAGTTATCAAAAGGTAAATCCTTTCTTAAAGTTGGCATGAATGTTTTGTCTATTTTCCACACATCTGAGTAAGGTTAACCGATCATACCCGCGCGATGTCCGGTTCCCCTCCATGGCTGGGATGGTACTGATGCTGTATTTGAAACTTTCTCAATGCTCATCACTGCTTGTTCGAATCCCACTGTGAGAAAGTGTAAAGTCTAACCGATGGCATGAGGTATATGGTACTGGTACACAGGTACAGTACTCTTCCAGGAAAAGGTGGGTGGTCTGTTTCCTCCATGTAATTGACAAATATAGCCTAAAATGTTCTGAAAAGCAACTATTCAAAGAAACAACCAACCGGGTTAATGTGGATAGTGGAATTGATTCAAAAGAGATTCATTGCATGATAGTTCAAATTTCTTTCTAAATAACAACAATTAACATAACAACTGATAACAATGGATGTAAATAAAACATGTTTTGCCGAACCAGCATACTGTACGACCCATACTGTACATAGTCGTTAACTGGCAGTCCTTTATTAAGAGCTGTTCTAGTAGAACTCAGATGGGGACTTGGGGTGTATGGAAATAGATAGGTTTATAAGCGCGTTACTACTGTCTCGCCAAAGAGCTAGCTTTTATGGTGACATCGGTAGAGCGTCCGCTTCACATGCAAGGAGTCCCCGAGTTCAGCCCCTTTGTGCTTAAATATTTATGTGTAATTTTTCCAGTCCTATTACACTATTATTTTCACAGCTAGAATCAGTTATCATCGATTACCGTCCCTTCACAAGCTTAAAAAAATGTTTTGCTCAGATAACAACAGACGATATTAGATTCACATCTGTGGCCGGGATGGTAAAGATGCTTCATTTGAGGGGAGTCAGTGGTGTAATGATGGGAAGTACTCGTCATACCAGCGGTCCGGGTTTGCTTCCCGACTGCAGTTGATTTCCCAACTGGTGTTCAGTGCTGGGTGATTACCCAATTGGTTACTGTAACAGAATTGAATTGAATGTTGTTTTACGGCTCATCAACACAATATAGGTTATTTAGAGCAGCCCCAGAGAGGGGAAGGATACATAGGAATCCGGGAACCGTGCTCTACTCTTATTATCGAATAGATTCCTATGGTTCTTTAACGTGCTCGAAGGATAGACCTATACACGGGACCGCCCGGTTTACATCCCTATCTGACGGATGAGGCTAAGGGAAGGTGTCTTGCCCAAGAACACACCGACGAAACTCAGTGTCGGTGGAAGTAACAGCACTATCCTAGACTGGATGCCGTAAATACACAAATGCAGAGAGCTCGACTGGAAATAAGTTTTTCAATCCATCCTACTACCCTCCTTAAAAAATGTTAACCTCCTCGCCACTGACTTCTGCAGTTTCATATCAGACTGGGCGCTTGACTTTTAAGTGAGATAGCGTCCTCTATGGATAAAAGTTCTATTTCCAAAACATTTGGCCTTCTTTATCGCTTCTTTACCACTTTCCTATGTGTAACAGTCAAGCCTGCATTTCAGATTGCAGAAAGGATTTATCCATAAAATTATGGATAAATTCTTGATTGCAGATAATGATTAATAATTGTGTTACCCCACCCACGTGCAACCACGGTAATATATACGATCGTTATATTTTATTTATAGACCTACCAAACGTCGCAGACAATTCTTTCGGAAATTTTTTATTGCCCCTAACTATAACATATTTTAGATGATTATATGCCTCATATTGTTCAATGAACTCTACCACAAGCTGATACGTGGTGTATTTTTGCAGCGACATGGGCGCCGCCATCTTGTGTTTGTGACACCGGTTGTTGTTGTTTTAAATTAAATACTTTTTTCTTTTAAATATCGATTTTTTTTTCTTTAGAATTTCGATTTATTAAGAGGTAAAAGCTAACTGTATATATCGTTTTTAAAGCGGATTAATAAAACTGAAGCAAGGCAAAGCGTTAGCTCCTCCCATAAACTATGTACCGCCCCTGACTCTGAGGAGAGTCCGATAATCAGCCGTGAGGAGAGTCAACGAACGTCTACCTAACAGGTGCCCGCCATTTTGTGACGTCACATGTATTGATTGATAGTTGACGAAAATTGCCTATAATCTCGGAATACATGATTTTCACTAATAGTGCTTAGATGAAAATTTGAAAACAATTTCTCTTGGAACATGCCCCTGTTTGGAAAAAAGAGCGATGTGGAGAAGAAAGAGAAAGGAAAAGACGGGGATATCCGGAAGAAATATGATTTGAAGGAGACACTGGGAACGTAAGTAAATGTACATTACACTTTTGTAAACATGTCAATTACTAACTCAGTAACTGGTGACAGTTTGATTCTCTGTCTTTGACAGCAAGGTACATCGCACATTTTAGGATACGTGGACTCAAATTTTGAACCATTTTGCGTTTCACTTCTGAAATTATGTTCCTTCATACCAGTTGAAATATTGTGTACACTTCAAATTGTGTTTATAATACAATTAATAAATAGACATTTGTGTAAATACAGGAAGGCCAGCACAATAGTTCTATATATTACATGGTATTCTAGGTGTATATTAAAGAGCTTAAATTTGTGGTCTGAAAGGAACATGGTGATATTTCTTTGTTAATTAAGATGCAGACAGTATTCTAATAAATCAAATGTGAGTTAATTGGTAGTAGACGTCTAGACAATGGTCTGTTTCTATTTTGATTATTTTGCTGAAACAGTTTCAGTTATAAATGATGGTAGACCAATATTTATATCCATGTTATGACACCAGGGCCTTCCCCAGGAATATTTTAAGGGATAGTGGCATTTAGCGCACGACGTGAGAGGGGACTGACCCATCCTGCATGTCGATTTTATTTTCATATTTTGAAATAAAATACGGGTTTTGGCATATACCCGACACATTTAAAAACATGTTTTAAATATATCTACCAGTCTGCCATAGATAGTATAGTATGTCCATTTTTTATTATTTTTTTTGAAAAAAAAGATTCTTTTCACTCAACTTTATACATTGTTTCATTCGTGTTCTAGATTTTTCTGTCTTGTAAATACTTCATTATATATGTAGTGAAGTTAAACAGGAGTCATGTTATTTTTCGGTGAATAACATTTAAAAAACAACAACTTGAAAGCAGCGCAAGTGATTTTTTTTGGTTTAGCATCCGAACGAAGGACTATCCGGATTTACGTCAACTTTTTACGCTGACAATGTTTGATAATATCTCAACGTGATGTTTATTGCATGAAGTCGTTAGCGTTTTTGAAAAAAACTGTTATGAAACGGTTATACGTTTATTTATGTGTTATAATATTGCTATCTTTATTCATAATTGTTTTAGTTTGAACCACTAGACAGTTCAAACTAGACTGTGTTACGGTCTTTTGCGCTAATCTGCAACCCAGAGTTTCTTACAATTTTATGTGATTATCGAATAATTTTGCATAAGTGAGATTATATTCTCATCATTAGCTATTTAAAATCGCGATATAATGGATGGAGGCACGTTAATTCAATGCTACAATAAATTATAAGTAAATTATTTTCACATAATTTTGATGGCCTAACATTTTGACATGTCTGGTATGCATGCATGGTTGAATTCTTGAATTAAACCCTTATCAGGGAGGTAATTAACACCTCTGCTCCACTAATCCTTATAAAAACATTCCAGTCAGGATCGAGCTACGGATGTATCTTTGTCAGGAGTTTATGCCTCAAGGCGTTATTTAGTCAGATATGGTATTAATTAACACTGGGAAAATGATTGTTTGACCCACTATTAAGGGATCGCGGCACAGTTTTAAAGGGTCGTGGTCAGATTAAGGGATCCATCATCGCGGCATGTCAGTTTCAAAAGTTAAGGGCTCCCGGTGACGCTACGCCATAAATGGCTGGGGAAGGCCCTGGACACTGTCACAGAAAAGGCAGTGTTTGAACAATTAAGTTTCAGATAAAAATTACATTCGAAAAGAAGTTGTTGCCACAATCTTATATTGAATCTGTTTTGATTATTTCACAAATAAGGCTTAAAGGGACACACTGTTTTGATTATTTCACAAATAAGGCTTAAAGGGACACAAGGCAACTTTGAAGTATTTGAAATTGGTGTCTCGATTTATATATCCAGTTTCATTTTTACTTTTACCCTGGTTACATTTAAATAAATCAAATTTTAAGTTTTCACTATTTCGTCTTATTATACTATAAGTTTTAATACATTATTGGTGCAATAATATCAAAAACTTATAATATGCAAAAACAAATTGCTTAATACTATTCTTATAATTAATATAAATGATTGAACAATCTTGTGGTGTGCTAAAAAACACAGATTCATACCGTAAAATAAACACGAAATAACTTAAAGAGACCATGTGTAAAATTTGGCTCTGCGTAGTATCGTCTCGTTGCCAAGCTCCGCGGAGAATCATTTTCAGAAATTCGCTATATTTATGACTAAACCCATATTTCCATGATCTAAATGACTACTGTCTACGTTTTATGTCACGTATCTGTTATCGGTATATGTGAAAGGTCAATATATGACATTATAAGCACAAAGATTGACATAAAAATAATAAAAATGAAAAAAAAATCCGCTGAGAATCATCTCGCTAAAATAACTTTCTTTGATGCTACTCTCAATCCGCTAAGTAGAAGTGAATATTAACCGAGTCTTTTACCATTGACTGGCATACTTTAGGCCGAATTACATTTATTTTTACCATTGACTGGCCCAATTACATTTTTATGGACTGAGAATTAGAGCTGAAATGCCTGTGTTTACCTACCGAGTCGAGACAAATCTTCGTTATGGATGATCTTCTCGTGCGTTTGCGCGCACCTAGAATATAGGTTGCCTGGAGGGGGTATATAAATGGTTCTAAAAAGATGGAAAGGTCAACCTCTTACGATGACGCGTCAAAGTTGGCTATTCTTTTTTAAACTAAAATATATGTGGCTATTAATTGAAAATGGCCAGTGTGCATGAGCACTGAATATGTCCCATATCAGTATCAGTTATAGTTTTCAAGAAGTAGTCACTACATTTTTTTTTTAATCTATTAATGTGTTTTTCAGTCTCAGCGATATTTAAATTTTGCACCCAGCAATGCATATTTTATTAAAATCAACCTACAACATACAGAGATGTTTTGGCATACTTTGGCCGTTTGAAATTATTTTGTGTTACGCGTTAGAATGTTAAAATCATAGGTTCTTCGCTTTATAAATGGACATATGAATCCCCTTATAACAGTAACTGCATAATAATCAAATGCATCAGAAGGCATTAGAATCGCTCTTTAAAATGATACAAAAAAATATTCAAACAATTGAACATTTTAAGAAAATTTAACCGAGGGCCAGATCTTATAATTTCTTGATATCATGACCCAGCCGAGGGGTACTGTAAAAAACTGACATTGAGCAGTTTACCGCACGTATGATATAGCTTACACGTATACCGCCTTTAAATAGAGGCCGCATTACAAATGAACTTGTATTCACTATATATAATTCTTACACATACACATATTAAAGGCATAAAAAACACTGATTCATACCATAAAATAAACACAAAATAACTTGAGACTATGTGTAAAATTTGTCGAAGCGGAGTATCGTCTCGTTGCCAAGCTCCGCGGAGAATCATTTCCAGAAATTCGCTATATCTATGTCGAAACCCATATTTACATTAGCTAAATGACTACTGTCTAAGTCTTATATCACGTATCTGTTATCGGTATATGTGAAAGGTTTATACATGACATTATAAAGCCCAAAAATTTACATAAAAACAAAAAAAATGAAAAAACTTCGCTGAGAATCATCTCTCTAAAATAACTTTCTTTGATTCTGCTCTCAATCCGCTAAGTATTACCATTAGACACATGCAATTATATTTTTCTGGACTGAGTATTAGAGCTGAAATGCATGTTTACCTACCGAGTCCAGACAAATCTTCGTTATGAATGATCATCTCGTGCACTTGCGCGCACCTGCTGATGATGTCGATTACTGGGCTTGTAATATGTGTGACTGAGTTGCAAAGGTACTATGCAATAAAATCATGAGACAGCTTGCATAAACAATTAATTGACATAATTTTCGGTCTCTGTGTACAGAACTGGGACATATCATAACTGATAAATATCATAATTATGGAGAAACTCGTACTGCAAATTGTGTGTAGCCTCCGATTTTTTTTTATTTAACACATGAAACAAACTGTTTTAATCCATTTAGTAAACTTGCATTAGCAAAAAAACGATCTTGTTTCCCTATGTCGGCCACCATTTTGAGTGTCTTTGATGGTCATTTGACCAACATGTGACTCAAAGATGAGCTTCTTTTGTGAATAAAAAACTTATTTTAACAATAATTCAATCAGTAAAGTTTGACTTTTGAATTTAATTAACAGAAAACAAAAACAAACAACACCAACATTATGTATAAAGACAAAGAATGGTCACATGATCAATAGATCAGATCATCAGTGAAATTATGATGCAAGGATCCACCGATTGGTTAATCATAGTAAGAGAGGTACTGGATTTATTGCATTTATAATTAGGTCTAAATGGAATTGAATTGAATGTTGTTTAACGGCTCATCAACACAGTATAGGTTATTTAGAGGCGCCCCAGAGAGAGGGGAAGGATACATAGGAATCGGGGAACCTGCCCTACTCTTATTATCAAATAGATTCCTATGGTTCTTTAACATGCTCGGAGGATAGACCGATATACGGGACCGCCCGGTTTACGTCCCCATCCGACAGACGAGGCTAAGGGAAAGTGTCTTGCCCAAGAACACACCGAAGGAACTCAGTGGCACCACGGAGGATTGAACCCGGGGCATCCGGTTACAAATCCGCCGCGCAACCGATTGTGCCATGCCAGCCCTCAGGTCTAAATGGATGGCTACCATGTCAACAACAGCTGTGAAAGGTGTGATATGCCAATTATCAAAATAACAGCACTAATTGTCAAACATGTGACGATTTCACAGGAGGCTTGAGGGAATTACAGGATGTTTTTTAGGTCATTTGATAGCCTGTGGCCTGATATAGTAAATTTTTCAAATGGTAATTGTCAGCAAGACAATTTTTTTAGCTCGACTATTCGAAGAATAAGAGAGCTTATGTAATCACCACGGCGTCGGCGTCCCACATCAAGGTTTGCGTGTAAGCTGTGTTTACAAGTCTATATCTCTTACATTTCTTATCCTAGCACAACCAAATTTGGCCATGGGCTTCCTTATAGCATTATCTTAAGGGCTCAATAAGCAGTTTTGGTTCCTGTAACCCATGGGCTCCCATGGAACCCAAATTATGATAGCCCATAAAATGTGTCCCATTTCACATCAAATTTTGCGTGTAAGCTGTGTTTAAAAGTCTATATCTCTTACAATTCTTACCCTAGCACAACAAAATTTGGCCATTAGCTTCCTTATAGCATTATCTTAAGGGCTGCTTAAGTAATTTTGGTTCCTGTAACCCCTAGGCTCCCATGGAACCCAAATTCTGATAGCCCTTAAAATGTGTCTGTTTCACATCAAATTTTGCGTGTAAGCTGTGTTTACCGGTCTATATCTCTTACATTTCTTGTCCTAGCTGAACTAAATTTTGGAATTGGTTTCCTTATAGTATGTTGTAAAGGGTTGGGTAAATAATTTTGTTATTTTTAATTTTTTATGGTATAGGAAAGGCATCATTTTTATAAATGACTTAATCAATGAAAATGGTGGATTTTATTCTTTTACTGAGTTTGAAGAAAAAACTGGCATTAAAACAAATTTTCTAATCTACGAAGGAGTAGTAGCTGCCATTAAAACATTTAGAAAACAATTGCAAAACAAAATAACAATGAACAAATTAGAAAACCCAATTTTACCTGCGAATATTAAAGCAATCATCAAAAACAAGAAAGGTTGCATTGATATGTATTCCATTTATAATAGAAATAATGAAAGTCCAACATCAAAAATAAAATGGGAACATATTTATGATATTGAAGCCGAAACATGGAAAGACATATATTCATCCCCTTTCAAAATTACCTCTAGCACAATACTACAATGGTTTCAAACAAGAATTAACCATCGGCTTCTTTCAACACAGCATTATCTACATAAAATAAAAAAAGGTGAAAACCCTTTCTGCCACTTCTGCCACCAAGACGAGACTATAGTTCATATGTTTTGGACCTGTCCTTCATCTCAGAATTTTTTAACACAGATAAACTCTTTCTTTTTAACAAAAAACATAAATCTGAATCTGTCAGAACAAGCATTTATTTTTAACACAGGTGAAGAACACTCGACTGTAGAGTTACAAATTATTTTAGAAATGAAATACTATATATTTACCTCAAAACGACTAAAAACACCGCTCTCCCTTACCCCAATGATATACAGACTAAGGTATCTGTATGAAACACATAGACAAATCGCAATTAGAAATAATCAACTAGAAAGATTTGAAAATTCATGGAGCAAGTACAAAACCATTGTAGATTAATCAGTATTATACTAACTCCTATCCATGCACTTCTCCGGGTACAGTTTTAGAGCAAACCAAAGACACTGACAATTCGTAAATCAATTATATCAATATTGAATATTTAATACTTACATATACAATTTTTATAAGCAGATGGGCCTTTGGACAGCAATCAACTGTTAGGTAAAGAAGTGTTTTTTTTCCTTAAACAGAATTTTTCTTTTTCTTCCTGAAATCATAATGTTTAAGCTCCCTGCCATAACTGTACAATACATGTATATTTTCTGTATAAATTGTAATTTCATAATGCTAAAATAGTATTTCATATAAATATTGCATGTAAATGTAAAGATATTGTAAGGTGTGGCAAGGGATGGTCCTCCCCGACCCTTGCTCCACCAACTGACGGGGAGATTATACGGGTCGTCAGAAGACGGCTCAAAAATTATTAAAAAAAAAAAAAAAAAAAAAAAAAATAATAATAATTTTGTCTTCTGCAAATTCTGGGCTGCCATGTAACCCAATTGTGATGGCCCATAAAATGTGCAATAAAGGCAGATCTAGGTTTGCATGTAAGCCTGTATTTATCTATATTTTGGTTTGGGATTTCTTATAGCATTATGCATCTTATTCATACTTCACCCATATTGGGGCATGGGCTCCCTCCTCCACCCCCCCCCCCCCCCCCGCCCCCCCCCCCCCCCCACCCCTCACCCTCCACACTTTTTTTAAATTTTTTAGCTCGACTGATCAGAGATTAGCAGAGCTTATGCCGTGATGCGGCGTCCGTCATCCGTCTGTCCGTAAACTTTTATTTGTAGCGACTACTCCTCTGAAACTACTGGATGGATATTCATAAAACTTTACAGAAATGTTGCCCATGAAGTCTAGTTGATCCTAGCAAAAATTCATGTTGATGTGAAATCCAAGATGGCCGCCAAAGCTAAAAATAGATTTTTAAAATACAAGTTTGTAGCGACTACTTCTTGAAAACTATACCGGTAAGTGATATTGATATGGGACTTTTTCTAAAATGATCAGCATGACATGATGTTGGTCCTTGTCAAAAATCATTTTGATTCGACGTTTAACATGGCTGTCAGCGGCCATCTTTGTTTACATAGAATTATATAGTAAAACCTTGTAGAGACTACTCCTCTGAAACTACTTGACGGATTTTCATGAAACTTCACAGGAATGTTGCTCTTGATGTCTAATTGATCCTAGCAAAATCTGAGGTCGGCCAGAAATTCAAGATGGCCGCCACGGCTTAAAATAAATTTGCAAAAAATAAGTTTGTAGCGACTACTTCCTGAAATCAAAATCAATCAGTAGAGCTTCAAGGTCATTGACCTCTTGTTTTTTACTTATTTATTTTACATATTTATGTGTTGTTTTAGTTGTTTTAGTCAATTCTTACATATATATGTTTCCCCCTCACCACCCACCCACCCCCGCCTCTCACCCCCACCTACCCCCCACTTGAAACTCTTTTTTTTTTTTTACATATTTCTGTGTTGTTTTAATAAATTCTTACAAATATATGTTGCCCCATTTTGGTCAATTCCTGTTTTTTACATATATCTGTGTTGTTTTGGTCAATTCTTACACATAGCTATTTTGCACCCCACCACAACACCACCACCAAACTCCCCCTCTCGAAATATTTTTGTTTTACCATATTTCTGTGTTGTTTTGGTGAATTCTTACATAGCTTCTTACACATATATGTTGCCCTCCCCACCCACCCCCCGCACCCGCCTCTCCCCATCCCCACTTTTTAATTTTTTTTAGATCACCTGAGCCGAAGACTCAAGGTGAGCTATTGGGATCACTCTTCGTCCGTCGTCCGTCGACGTCGTCGTCCGGCGTTAACTTTTGCTTCAAATAACTTCTCTTCAAAAACCACTTGGCCAATTTTGACCAAACTTCAGGTGGATGATCCTTAGATGAGTGCTTGTTAGATTTGTTAAAATTAGGTCAAAGCAACATCCAAGATGGCCGCCATTACCATATATGGTCGAAACCTTAAAAAATCTTCTTCTCAAGAACCGCTGGACAGATTTCCACAGTTTTTCTTTTAAAATTATCGCCAACGCCTAGGCTATCAAGTTTGTTCAAATGAAGTCCCCGGGGTATAAAATGGCCGTGCCCCGGGAGTCCAAAGTTTGTATATTGAGATTTTGCATGTTTTTCATATAGACATATATAGGAAAACACTTTAAAAAATCTTCTTCTCTGAAACCACAAGGCACAGAGGTCTTATGTATTACATGTAGCATCAGCTTATGGTCCTCTACTAAGTTTGTTCAAATGGTGACCCTGGGGTCAAATTTGTCCCCACCCCGGGGGTCACAGTTTTATATAGACTTATATAGGGAAAAAAAAAATTCTTCTTGGAAACTACAAGAGCCAGAGGTTTGATATTTTGCATTTACTATAAGCTTATGGTCCTTTACCAAGTTTGTTCAAATGGTGACCCACATGGGCCCCGCCCCAAGGGTCACATGTTTTACATGGACATGTATAGGGAAAAACTTTAAAAAATCTTCTCTGAAACTGCAAGAGCCAGAGGTTTAATATTTTGCATTTGCTATAAGCTCATGGTCCTCTACCTTTTGTTCAAGTGATGACCCTGGGGTCACATTTGGCCCCGCCCCGGGGATCACAGTTTTACATAGACTTGTATTGGGAAAAACTGAAAAAAATCTTCTCTGGAACTGCAAGAGCCAGAGGTTTAATATTTTGCATTTACTATACTCTTATGGTCCTTTACCAAGTTTGTTCAAATGGTGACCCTGTGTTCACATTTGGCCCCGCCCCAGGGGTCACGTTTTACATAGACATGTATAGGGAAAAACTTAAAAAATCTTCTCTGAAACCACAAAGCACACAGCTCTCATATATTACATGTAGCCCTGGGGTCACATTTGGATCTGCCCAAGGTGTTACTCTCTAGCACCTTCATTTTGTATTTCATCTTTACCAAACTTTGTCAGTGTCTTAAACTGTCTATATCAATGTTGTTATACACAACAGAGCCCACATTTCTTGAACAATCTTAACCAAACTTGCACAGATTGTATATGACCATAAGATTTCGAAGAAGTTCGATAATGTGCCAGTACTCAGGTGATCGCTTTAGGGCCATCTTGGCCCTCTTGTTTTTACATATTTTTGTGTTGTTTTGGTGAATTTTTTCTTACATAGCTTCTTACACATATATGTTGCCCTCACCACCCCCCTTGCCCTCACCATCCCCCACCCCCCACTCGCCCTCACCATCCCCCACCCCCCACCCCCCACTCCCACTCAGAACTCTAATTTTTTTAGATTTTTTTTTATACATATTTCTGTGTAGTTTTGGTCAATTTTTACACATAGCTATGTTGCGCCCCCAACCCCACCCCACATTGTTTTAGATGGTGTATACTAGCTATATAATTTATTATTCTCTTAAAAATCTAATAGTCGAGCTGCGCTGTTCTCTGACAGCTCTTGTTTTTTTATCGACATTAAGATAAAGTAATCGAAAATGTCGGTAACGTCTGCTGACAGCGTGAGCGCTGCATATTCTAAAATGATCAGCATGACATGATGAAAATTATTTGATATTAAACATGGCTGCCACGACTATCTTTGTTTACATAGAGTTATCAGGGTTCCGGAAATAAGGTTGCCCGACGCCCCGGGCAAGTGGATTTTGGGTGCGGGCAAGTGACCTTCGCAAATCTGGTTGCCCGCCACTTGCCCGACGGACATTTCTATTCCAGAACAAATCATGTGACAAACTAGCCATATCAGAATTTCATTTTGATAACTGTGAATAAAACTTGCCGCTGTTTTTCACCGCTTGCGATTGTTAATAAGATCAAACAACTTTCGGTACAAATCAACAATCTCGCCCCAGGCAGCTTAATTTGTGGCATTATTTCAATAAACAACCTTATTAACCAACACGCGCATTTCACACCATTTGAAAACAACAATCCTGACACGACCGTCAGACGTGTGTCCATCGGCCAATGAAATCGCGGCAATTATGTCCGTGACCTTCCAACCATAAATTCAGAAATCTCTGAAGGTCATTTGGACCTTCCACCAATCAAATTAGAAAACTCTTTCTTAATTTGCAAATTTAATGTGTCAAAATAATGACTGACAGACCCACGTGATGTTATGATTTTGTTTAGATAATTTTGCCGAAGATTTTTTCGTAACGAAAATACATTTCTTTTACTCGAAGCACTCGTTTACCAATGCGCTTTTATGAAGTATTTGGTGTATTTCATTGATATAATCTGTAATTAAACGTATATGGAAGTGCATACTACACAAATAAGTTGCATAACTTAGCGATATGCGCATGTCATGGGTTTTCGCGATTTCAGAACCTATCCCGGAACTTTTTCTCAAGTTCTGAACTTTCGCTTTTGATAAATAAGGTTACTGCTACTACTTCTTAAACAATTCCTGGG
The DNA here is from genome assembly GCA_037043455.1 of Cyrtodaria siliqua. Taxonomy (NCBI): domain Eukaryota; kingdom Metazoa; phylum Mollusca; class Bivalvia; order Adapedonta; family Hiatellidae; genus Cyrtodaria; species Cyrtodaria siliqua. The sequence goes on along the minus strand of JAWPHD010010156.1, from coordinate 36,192 downwards.
GAACCCCTATTCATGCCTCTTGCTTTCATATAATTCCCTTTAGTTAAAATACAAAGCCCTAGGAATGTTACCATGGTTGCAGAAATTGGGGGCCAGGTGAATATTTTTAATAAATTTTTTGTCTTGTTTCTTTGCTTGTCGCACATTTAAATGAATACAATAGCTTCTTTTTTTTCTGTCAACTGGTTAATTGTACACACTGTGACATTAAAAGTTCCATACACTAGCTGCCAAGCATTTTTTTGGATGGTCATCAAAAATGATGGGTTTGTGTGTGTAGTTATTGGTGGGGTGGGAGGGCGGAATAAAATGAGGTTGTATACTGTCTCATCATTTTATGATTTAAGTAACACAAAGATGTAATAGACACAAAAGAAGAAAATGCAACAATTTGATATTTTTATATGAATAAATACAATGTATTAACTAATTCATAAAATACATTCTCCCTTCCTTTTCTAACTAAGTATAATGGTCCAAATTATGCGGCGGTCCGTCCTGTTTAACACGAATAATGGTCAGCGCCAATTTTTGGGGCAATTAAGTGTACGTAAATGTGGGGCAAGTGACATTATGGGCAGGGCAAGTGACTTTTGAAAATCCACTTGCCCTGGGCAAGTTGATTTTCAAAATATTTCCAGAACCCTGGTTATATAGTAAAAACTTGTAGCGACTACTCCTCTGAAACTACTTGACGGATTTTCATAAAACTACACAGGAATGTTGCTCCTGATGTGTAATTGCTTCTAGCAAAATTTCAGGTCGGCCGGAAATTCAAGATGGCCACCACAGCTAAAAATAGATTTTTAAAAAACAAGTTTGTAGTGACTACTTGTTGAAAACTATTTTATGATATCTTTGTTTACATAGAGTTATACAATAAAAAGTTGTAGCGACTACAAATTTCGGGCAGGGTGGAAATTCAAGATGGCCATCATGGCTAAAAATAGATTTTTATAAAACTAATTTGTAGCGACTACTTCTTGAAAATTATAAGCGATATTTATATGGGACATATTCTAAAATGATCAGCATGACATGCTGAAAATTATTTTGATTCTACATTAAACATGGCTGCCACGACCATCTTTGTTAACATAGAGTTATATAGTAAAAACTAGGGACTACTCGTCTGAAACTACATGACAGATTTTCATGAAACTTCACAGGAATGCTGATCTAGCTATCAAAAACCTATCAGTAGAGCTTCAAGGTCATTAACCTCTTGTTAATGTACTTATCTGGAAACGATTTTGTAAAAACAACAACTTCTAACTTGAATTTATACAATGATAGCTTAGCTGTCACAAGAAAATCAATTTATATACATGTAGAAAAGGGTAGGCCCTAATTTATTTTATTTTGACAAATTAATAATTAAGATGGATGCCTAATGTTAAGTAGAAAAGATCAAGCAAACTACTATTCAAAGAGTATATTTGAAACTTTACAACGGCCATTTAAAAGCATGTTTTAACATTTGAAATGACAGCCATACTAACTAAATGTTTTCCCCAGCACCTTTAAGCACTGCGGTGCTTGAGATTCAAAATCCCTATTAGCACTGTCCTTTAAATTCCAAGCGCGGTGCTCAGATTTTTCTTCTTGGTATTTGAAAAAAAAACTTACAGAGCCCCAGTGTTGCTTGCAAAATTGTGTGTAAATACACCTCCTCAAATAACAAGTTTTGAGTGAATTTTGTCTTGTGGGTAGTGGGCAACAAGTCGGCGACCTTCAAACCATCCCCTTGCCGAAATATATCTAGGTCATATGGACTTTTGACCAATCAAATACAGAAACAGTACATTAATTTACATATTCATTGACACCACGTGAGCTTATTTTTTTACGACAACCGTAAATCATAACAATGCGCGGCCCTGGATTGTTTTGCTAGAAAAATGCGAACGTTTTTAATAAACTCAAAGCACTCATTTATTAACGCGATTTGATGAGGTATTTCATTGATAAAGTATGAAATTAAACGTATATGGATGTGCATCTTTCCCAAAAAAACATTGCAAAACTGAGCGATCAGGGTTCGACACTAACTTTATGAGTAGGAGGCCTGCAGGACTTTCCGCCTTTGAAAACTGGTGGTCCTTCTGACTGACAGGTGGTCCTTCTGACTGATAGGTGGCCCTTCTGACTGATAGGTGGCCCTTCTGACTGACATGTGGCCCTTCTGAGTGACAGGTGGCCCTTCTGACTGATAGGTGGCCCTTCTGACTGACAGGTGGTCCTTCTGACTGACAGGTGGTCCTTCTGACTGATAGGTGGCCCTTCTGATGGATAGGTGGCCCTTCAGACTGATAGGTGGTCCTTCTGACTGATAGGTGGCCCTTCTGACTGATAGGTGGCCCTTCTGACTGACAGGTGGTCCTTCTGACTGACAGGTGGCCCTTCTGACTGATAGGTGGCCCTTCTGACTGATAGGTGGCCCTTCTGACTGACAGGTGGTCCTTCTGAGTGACAGGTGGTCCTTCTGACTGATAGGTGGCCCTTCTGACTGATAGGTGGCCCTTCTGACTGATAAGTGGTCCTTCTGACTGATAGGTGGCCCTTCTGACTGACAGGTGGTCCTTCTGAGTGACAGGTGGTCCTTCTGACTGATAGGTGGTCCTTCTGACTAATAGGTGGCCCTTCTGACAGATAGGTGGCCCTTCTGACTGATAGGTGGTCCTTCTGAGTGATAGGTGGTCCTTCTGAGTGACTGATAAGTGGTCCTTCTGACTGATAGGTGGTCCTTCTGACTGATAGGTGGCCCTTCTGACTGATAGGTGGTCCTTCCGACTGATAGGTGGCCCTTCTGATGGATAGGTGGCCCTTCTGACTGATAGGTGGTCCTTCTGACTGATAGGTGGCCCTTCTGACTGATAGGTGGTCCTTCTGACTGATAGGTGGCCCTTCTGACTGATAGGTGGTCCTTCTGACTGATAGGTGGCCCTTTTCATGTACGTAATACTTACTGAAATATTACAATAAAATAAAACATATACAGTGTTGTTCTGTGATCAATGTTTACATTATAAAACATATACAGTGTTGTTCTGTGATCAATGTTTACATTATAAAACATATACAGTGTTGTTCTGTGATCAATGTTTACATTATCAAACATATACAGTGTTGTTCTGTGATCAATGTTTACATTATAAAACATAAACAGTGTTGTTCTGTGATCAATGTTTACATTATAAAACATATACAGTGTTGTTCTGTGATCAATGTTTACATTATAAAACATATACAGTGTTGTTCTGTGATCAATGTTTACATTATCAAACATATACAGTGTTGTTCTGTGATCAATGTTTACATTATAAAACATATACAGTGTTGTTCTGTGATCAATGTTTACATTATATTATCAACAATTTATATGCCTTATAATTGTTTTGTAGTGCTGCTAGATCCTTAGCATAGTGTGTTAGATGCTTTGGGTTTGAAGTTTTTCAGCTTTGTCTTTTGTTATTTTGGTGGCAGAGCCATTTTTGAGAATTTTCCACATTTTAAAAGAACGTGTAAACCTGTTACACAAAGTCAGTCATGTGAATGCTTGACGCTCCTATATGTACAATCCTACTAGATCTACATACGATGGATATATATCATGTCAGTGCTCCCAAGAAAATTTAAAATTTGTGACTTAAGCCCAGGGCAAGTAGATTTCATGACTGAAAAGTCACTTGCAGCTTGCAGTTGTGAGTAAGCTTCATTGTAAAGCGTTTTTATGATACAGATCGACTAAAATTAACAAAAATAAAAAATGATTTTACAGCAATTCATTGAAAAACAAAAATATGAAAATGAATTCACTGTTCAAACTGTTCATATATGAATGATCTTTCTTCTTCTGTCCAACGCGACAAATTCTTTTGCCCAATCTATGTCAATATGAAAGCTGTAATGCAATGGGTTCAAATTGTGTCATCAACATTCTGCGCTTTCAAACTGATGAACTTGAACTTGAATCAAGGGAGAGAACTTCTTATTTTTCAACATACGGCTTCAAATTACACATGATAAAACACGATTTCTTGTTGAAGTTTAGTTGAAAAGTTTGATTGTCTTGAGAGTTTTGTTAGACTAGCCCGTCGGGCAACCATTTTTGATGTCTGTAATATAAAATAGCACGCCCGATCTTTAGGAAAGTGGTGGTGCTTCCGAAAATCAGGTGGCCTTGGGCCATTGGACCTGCGTTTGTGTCGAACCCTGGCGATGTGCTTCAAAATACCCACGTTTTCTTCATACAGGTCAATTCCCTTTAAAGGGACTATATCCGTAACTTTTAGCCAATAAAATACAAACTAATTACGTTGATAAACATAACACACCAACCATTATTGAATATGTCCTAAATAAAACCAAGATTGACGGAATTCAATAGCGGTACAAAAAAAGAAGTACCGCTTCATGGGGTTGAATTCGTAATCCACACTAAAATAACACTCCGAGTTTTAAATAATAAATCATTTGACATGCTGTGTATCTCTTTCATAGACGACTATTATACCAATTAATGTGCAAAAGTATGAAAAAATTACACCATAATTGAATTATTAGTGTATTTGATGCCCCTTTTTCAGGCCCCACTGATGACGTAGGAGGAAACAAATGTATACAGTGTAATCCCATCATCATAATGTTTCATTTGAGACATAATTATCAAAAAATAAATAAATCCCTCCCCACCCCCGCCCGCCCTCACTGGGACCCTGGGCAGACGTCCGAGTTTGCAAAATAATAAAATCATTTGATATGTTGTTTATCTTTCATAGACGATTACATATACCAAGTTATGTGCAAACATATAGAAAAATGACATTGTAATTGAATTGTTTGTGTATTTGACCTTTTGACCCCACCACTGAGGGCCCCTGGGCTTGGAGCCAAAAATAATGTTGCATCATATGGTAAAGTCATACCCTAAGTTTGGTTGAATTCCGTTCAGCGGTTTAGGAGGAGATGCGGTAATGCGATTTTTATATACCCTGTTTTTTCAAAAACATGGGTATATTCATCTCAGAGCAGATTGTGTATCATAGAATATACCCTGTTTTTTTTTGTTTGTTTTTTTCAAAAACATGGGTATAATCATCTCAGAGCAGATGGTGTATCATAGAATGATACAGCGTCTCCGTGGCCGAATGGTTAACGACGTTGCATTGTAAACCTTCGCCTCTCACCGCTGTGGGTTCGAATCCAATTATAGCTCGACTTGTAAGTGAGGAAGTGTCAATCTTACGGATGGCGGGAGATGTACAGTACTGGTTCTACCCAGGAAAAGTGGGTGGTCTGCCACAAAATATCGACCGTCATATATAACCTTACATGTGTTGAAAATGACGTAAAACACCATACAAACAAAACAAACAAAAATATCATAGAATTATAAAAAAAAGAGAGGGGATGGGGTAGCCTCCTCCAGACCACTCCTGGAAATCCCATACCGTGCTGTCTGTGTCGGCACCTGATTCAAGCGATGAATCGGTTGCTGAACCGACAAAGAGATTTATAGGGTTCAGTTCATATACCTATAAACTCATTTCACTCAGTTATTGTTTGAAAACAGTGAAATGAAATGCGACCCATGCGCGAAACAGCCCGTTAACTGTTGATTGTAAACATTTCAGAACATCCGCCCAGAGGGATGTTAAATAAAAGCAAGTTCATTTTATCATTAAGTTTTTTTTTTTATTGTTAAAAAAATGCTGTGCTAAATCACAAAGTTAATCAGAATTGAAATGTGATTACCATACAGTACTACACTGTTAAACAACAACAGTTTGTTGTGGACAGTCTGGCCCCACAAAAATGAAAACGACCCTTGGATCTGATACCACGAGGGGCCAGTGGACCTACCACGAGGGGCCAGTGGACCCTCGTTTTTGAAAACTGAGGGAAAACACTGAACATGCATTTTAAAACAATTTTAATGATTTGTTAGTATTGCAATCAACATTATGTATGATGACAAATGGTCTAGCTGTGTGCCTGTCAGTGACAGTGGAGGGATAATGTCTTAGTTGACAGTGTAGGAATAATGCCTCAGTTGACAGTGGAGGGATAATGTCTTAACTGTGGAGTGAGAATGTCTCAGTTGACAGTGGAAAGGTAATATCTCAGTTGACAGTAGTGGGATAATGCCTCCGTTGACAGTGGAGTCAGTTGACAGTGGAGGGTAATATCTCAGTTGACAGTGGTGGGATAATGCCTCAGTTGACAGTGGAGTAATAGTGTCTCAGTTGACAGTAGAGGGATAATGCCTCAGTTGACAAGTGGAGGGATAATGCCTCAGTTGACAAGTGAAGTGATAATGTCTCAGGTGACAGTGAAGTGAGAATGCCTCAGTTGACAGAGGAGTGATAATGACTCAGTTGACAAGTGGAGTGATAATGCCTCAGTTGACAGTGGAGGGATAATGTGTCAGTTGACATGTGGAAAGATAATGCCTCAGTTGACATTGGTGGGATAATGACTCAGTTGACATGTGGAGGGATATTGAATCAGCTGACAGAGGTGGGATAATGACTCAGTTGACAATGGAGTGATAATGTCTCAGTTGACAGTGGAGGGATAATGCATCAGTTGACATGTGGAGTGATATTGCCTCAGTTGACAGTGGAGTGAGAATGCCTCAGTTGACAGTGGAGGAGTAATATCTCAGTTGACAGTGGAGTAAGAATGCCTGATTGACAGTGGAGTGATAATACCTCAGTTGACCAGTGGAGGGATAATGTTTCAGTTGACAAGTGGAGGGATAATGCCCCAGTTGACAGTGGAGGGATAAACTCTGAGTTGACAGTGGAGGGATAATGCTTCAGTCGACTTGTGGAGTGATATTGCCTCAGTTGACAGCAGACAGATAATGCCTCAGTTGACAGTGGAGGAGGGATAATGTCTCAGTTGACAGTGGAGGGATACTGCCTCAGTTGACAGTGGAGTGAGAATGTCTCACAGTTGACAAGTGGAGTGTTAATGCCTCAGTTGACAGTGGAAGGATAATGTTTCAATTGACATGTGGAGGGATCATGCCTCAGTTGATAGTGACTGGATAATGCCTCAATTGACAGTGGAGTGATAATGTCTCAGTTGACAGTGGAGGGTTACTGCCTCATTTGACAAGTGGAGAGATAATGCCTCAGTTGACAAGTGGAGGGATAATGCCTCAGTTGACAGTGGAGGGATAATGCGTCAATTGACAGTGGAGGGATAATGCCTCATTGACAGTGGAGGGATAATGCCTTAGTTGACAGTGGAGTGATAATGTCTCAGTTGACAGTGAAGGGATCATGTCTCATTTGACATGTGGAGGGATAATGCCTTAGTTGAAAATGGAGTGATAATTCCTCAGTTGACCAGTGGAGGGATAATCCTTCAGTTGACAGTGAAGGGATCATGTCTCATTTGACATTTGGAGTGATAATGCCTCAGTTGATCAGTGGAGGGATAATCCTTCAGTTGACATGTGGAGGAATAATGCCTCAGTTGACAGTGGAGGGATAATGCCTCAGTTGACAGTGAATGGATAATGCCTCAGTTGACAAGTGGAGGGATAAAGCCTCAGTTGACAGTGGAGGGATAATGCCTCAGTTGACAAGTGGAGGGATAAAGCCTCAGTTGACAGTGGAGGGATAAAGCCTCAGTTGACATGTGGAGGGATAATGCCTCAGTTGACAGTGGAGGGACAATGTCTCAGTTGACAGTGGAGGGATAATGTCTCAGTTGACAGTGGAGAGATACTGTCTCAGTTGACAAGTGGAGGGATAATGCCTTAGTTGATAGTGGAGGGATAATGTCTCAGTTGACAGTGGAGGGATAATGCCTCAATGACAGTGGAGGGATAATGCCTCAATTGACAGTGGAGGGATAATGCCTCATTGACAGTGGAGGGATAATGCCTTAGTTGACAGTGGAGTGATAATGTCTCAGTTGACAAGTGGAGTGATAATGTCTCAGTTGACAGTGAAGGGATCATGTCTCATTTGACATGTGGAGGGATAATGCCTCAGTTGCAAATGGAGTGATAATGCCTCAGTTGACCAGTGGAGGGATAATCCTTCAGTTGACAGTGAAGGGATCATGTCTCATTTGACATGTGGAGGGATAATGCCTCAGTTGAAAGTGGAGTGATAATGCCTCAGTTGATCAGTGGAGGGATAATCCTTCAGTTGACATGTGGAGGAATAATGCCTCAGTTGACAGTGGAGGATAATGCCTCAGTTGACAGTGAATGGATAATGCCTCAGTTGACAAGTGGAGGGATAAAGCCTCAGTTGACAGTGGAGGGATAATGCCTCAGTTGACAAGTGGAGGGATAAAGCCTCAGTTGACAGTGGAGGGATAAAGCCTGAGTTCACATGTGGAGGGATAATGCCTCAGTTGACAGTGGAGGGAAAATGTCTCAGTTGACAGTGGAGGGATAATGTCTCAGTTGACAGTGGATAGATAATGTGACAGTGGAAAGATAATGCCTCAGTTGACAAGTGGAGCGATAATGTCTCAGATGACAGTGGAGGGATAATGCCTCAGTTGATAGTGGAGGGTTAATGTCTCAGTTGACAGTGGACAGATAATGCCTCAATGACAGTGGAGGGATAATGTCTCAGTTGACAAGTGGAGTGATAATGTCTTAGTTGACAGTGGAGGGATAATGTCTCAGTTGACAGTGGCAGAATAAATGCATCATTGACAAGTGGAGGGATAATGCCTCAGTTGACAGTGGAGGGATAATGTCTCAGTTGACAAGTGAAGAGATAATGTCTTAGTTGACAGTGGAGGGATAATGTCTCAGTTGACAGTGGCGGAATAATGCATCATTGACAGTGGTGGGATAATTCCCCAGAAAATGACAGTTAAATCCAAATCAACTTGGTTTAATAAGGAATATTCTCTTGTTGGTTGTAAATTTAATACATTCTGGTTGATTATTGACAGCATGTTTTTTGGTCAGAATTTGACCATGAAACATGTAATAAACTTAGTGGGGTAAAATGATACCACCTACCAAGGTAATATATAATATACAGTACAGCTCACGCGAAACCCACACTTTACTCGATTCGCCGAGTTTGGCTGTATCGAGTTCCGTGCGTACTCGGCGAAATTCACGCGGCGAAAGTATGCCTGTTGAGTCATTCACACTCCGAGTTACTCCACGTAGAATCCAATTAACCATGAGTGCACACCTGTGGTGATTTATTATTGGGAAAAAATCTGAATTTTCCGACAACTTTTCAACTTGTCCGATATCGCGCTTGAAAAAGCATCAGTCGCCAGAAAAATTACAAACAATGAGATGCCGAGTGCATCTTTTATTTGCAAAGTTGACACGACTGATAAATACAATGAATAAATTTCTAAACAAATACGTATTTCAAACTTTTAATGCATTTAATCACAGGTTTTGTTCGTTTTTGTTGTCCAAAAGTCACAGTTTTCCAACCGACATAAATACCCATAATCCTTGGCCATGTATGTATCTTTTAACAAGGCGGCACTAGTAACGGGTTTGTGACCCGGAGTTCTTTACCATTTTTTCTGATTATTTCTGACTAAAGAATCCATCGATGTAATAATAAACAGCAGAATAGCAAAATTTGTTACAAAGAACGACTAATTAAAAACATAATTATAATTTCCAGTATAATAATTACTAATTGAATGTTATGTTCAGTCTTCTGATTCGATTTTTTCTAAAGTTATTGAATAATTATGCATTAAAATGACTGCAATTAGGCGAACTACAAGTTTGTCTCGGCGAACTCCAAGTTTGTCTACGCGGAGTATCGTGGCGTACTTTCGTGGCGTAGGTACGCCGAGAAGCTTTTCCGACTCCGCGTAGTTTTATCATCGAAACTCTGCGTACTTACGCGATTTGTAAATTCCTCACTCGGCGTGAAAGAGTAAAGTGTGGGTTTCGCGTGAGCTGTACTGTATGCAGTATAAATCATCCGAAGAATATACTAAATCATGAGCATGTTTAACGATCGACATTCTTTTTAACGTCTTTCTTCCTAAATGTCTTGTATATTTTATTTTTTTTCAATTTAATGAATAATACAATACTCTTGCAATATGACACATCGAAAACTGAATTGTGATTAACTTGAACACCATTGTACTTGTCAATCAATTGCTTTTGTGACAAGAAATGGTAATTTTCGTGCCATTCTATATGTACGTGCACACATTTGTAATTCATGATTGTAGCAATCTCAAAATCAATCTTTATGCAAATCATTTACAAACACATAATGTAGAATATTTGATGTTTAATATGGTAATAGATTGAACACACACATATACAATGAATTGCTCTATTTCATTTCACTCGTTTTTTTGTTCAGCTTGTTTACAGATCTTGACTTAATCACAATGTCGTCCGGGTTTGTTTGTTTAAAGTCCATGCCTCCGACTTTCATTTGTTTATATCTCCTTCATTACTTGCAGGCTTTTCACCAAACTTCACCACAGTTACTTATACATGTACATGTATGAGTAAAGAATGAATTATTTATTCAAGTAATGACGCTGTTATTGTTCTAGTATATATACATTTTTGAATGAGCACTTACTTTGGAACATGACTGTGAAATTTGCTAATTTGTCATGAAATGGCTTTTTTTTTGGGTGAAAATATGGCTGTATGACCCATCAGTTGGTTACGGTTTCCATCCAGAATTCATTATTATCACATGAATTGGCGTAATATTTGAGGAATGTAAGACTATGTGATTGTGTTAGTGTGGTTTGACATTTCTGAAATTATACATATTACACTTAAATAAGGCCCTACATTTTAATCATATTTAACCAGAGTTCTATATATAACTTTCTTGTAAACAGGAACAGTTCATATTCATATTTTTGACCAGTTATAAAATAATAATTAAGCATCATTTTTTTGAGAGCCCAACACTGTACATGTACATGATGATTTTTAAATTCACCACTAAAACATGATGAGTATATAAATACAGACTGTCAGTGAATACATTTATATAAGTGACTTTAGATATTAAATACACAAGTAGTTAAAAACAATGACTGAATATGTAAACAACAACCAGCGCGAACACACATTAATTCAGGGCTTTATCAATCAATGTATTTGACTGAAATCAGTATTGTTTTTAAAGAAAGTGTTCTTTTCATTTTTACTTTGAACTTATACTGGTACCATATTGTCTGCGAATTAAAAACCGCAAATGCAACTTTTAAGTGTACCTTTTACAATAATATATTGTCTATTGATTAGATTATTATCATCATACTAGTAGCAGAGACTTGATTTTGAAACTAACCCACATATTTTCAGAATCGTACATAATGAACTCTTTATTAAATTATCATTTTCTTTGATTTATTTTTTGTTTATAAAGACATGCAAATTTAATTTAGAGCTGTAGTCAGTAAGCACACTGTTTGTAATTAAAGACAAGACCGGCCGTATAGGTCACTTATCGGCCATTATCGATCCCTTTTGCGTAGATGAGCCGTAAATACCTACGGCACTGAAAAATCTGTATTTTTGACTGTTATATAGCGCGTTGCACATCTCCGTCTATCTACAGTCCCTGAGTGCATGCAATGCTATCAGATGAGATTATCACTTTTTTTTTATAAATGGGGATTATTATTTTTAATCCAACCCCTGCAGTATTATATAGATTGCTTTAGATTTCAGATCACAAAAAAGATAATTAAGTACATAAATATTTAAAATAATCCAATTATGTCTGCCCAGTTGGTACCTGTTATTGATTTTCATTCATTAAAATTAAACACCATTATATTAGCCATATGGCCATGGGGCAAGTATGAAAAAACTTTTAGAAGTTAGTGACAAAGATTGATTTTGTGTAGTTTTAACATTTATCTGTTTAATGTATTTTGCTACCCTTGAGTTAAATATTTAACTTAGTAAGTCTTCAGCTAAACAGCTGCAATAAATGCATGAAATCAACAACCTGTTTAAACCATCATATGGTATTACATAATCAGTGGCATGTTTACCCCATTATTTATATTTAGTTCACATGTTTACCCCATTATTTATAATCAGTGATATGTTTACCCCATTATTTATAGTCAGTGACACATTTACTCTATTATTTATAGTAAAGGACACATTAACCTCATTATTTATAATCATGACGTGTTTATCCCATTATTTATAATCATTGACATGTTTACCCCATTATTTATACTCAATGATATGTTTACCTCATTATTTATAATCAGTGACATGTTTACCCCATTATTTATAATCAATGATATGTTTACCTCATTATTTATGAACAATGGTATGTTTACCCCATTATTTATAATCAATGACAATTTATAATCAAATGATATGTTTATCCCATTATTGTAATCAGAGATATGTTTACCCCATTATTTATAATCAATGATATTTTACCCCATTATTTATAATCAATGACATGTTTACCCCATTATTTATAATCAGTGACATGTTTACCCCATTATTTAGGTTTACCCCATTATTTATAATCAATGATATTTTTACCCCATTATTTATAATCAGATATTTTTACCGCATTATTTATAATCAATGATATGTTTACCCCATAATTTATAGTAAATTGCATAATTACCTCATTATTTATAGTAAATGACATGTTTACCCCATTATTTATAATCAATGATATGTTTACTCCATTATTTATAATCAGTGATATGTTTACCCCATTATTTGTAATCAATGACATGTTACCCCATTATTTATAATCAGTGACATGTTTACCCCATCATTATAATCAATAATATGTTTACCCAATTGTTTATAATCAATGATATTTTACCCTATTATTTATAATCAATGACATGTTTATCCCATTATTTATAGTAAATGACACATTTATCTCATTATTTATAGTAAATGCCATAATTACCTCATTATTTATAGTAAATGACATGTTTACCCCATTATTTATAATCAATGACATGTTTACCCCATTATTTATAATCAGTGACATGTTTACCCCATTATTTAGGTTTACCCCATTATTTATAATCAATGATATTTTTACCCCATTATTTATAATCAGATATTTTTACCGCATTATTTATAATCAATGATATGTTTACTCCATAATGTATATTAAATTGCATAATTACCTCATTATTTATGGTAAATGACATGTTTACCCCATTATTTATAATCAATGATATGTTTACTCCATTATTTATAATCAGTGATATGTTTACCCCATATTTGTAATCAATGACATGTTACCCCATTATTTATAATCAGTGACATGTTTACCCGATCATTATAATCAATAATATGTTTACCCCATCATTATAATCAATAATATGTTTACCCCATTGTTTATAATCAATGATATTTTACCCCATTATTTATAATGAATGACATGTTTATCCCATTATTTATAATCAATGACATGTTTATCCCATTATTTATAATCACTGACATGTTTACCCCATTATTTATAATCAATGACATGTTTATCCCATTATTTATAGTAAATGACACATTTATCTCATTACATGTATTTATAGTAAATGACATAATTACCTCATTATTTATAGTAAATGACATGTTTACCCCATTATTTATAATCGATGATATGTTTACTCCATTATTTATAATCAATATTATTTTTTCGTCATTATTTATAATCAGTGATATGTTTACCCCATTATTTATTATCAATGACATCTTTACCCCATTTTTTATAATCAATGATATGTTTACCCCATTATTTATAATCAATGATATTTTTACCCCATTATTTGTAATCAGATATTTTACCCCATTATTTATAGTCAGTGACATATTTAACCCATTATTTATAATCAGTGATATGTTTATCCCATTATTTATAATCAGTGTCATGTTTACCCCATTATTTATAATCAATGTTGTGTTTACCCCATTATTTATAATCAGTGACAATATATGTTTACCTCTTTATTTATGAACAATGATATGTTTACCCCATTATTTATAATCAATGATATTTGTACCCCATTATTTATAATCAATGATGTTTACTCCATTATTTATAAATTATAATGAATTATATTTTTAACCCATTATTTATAATCACTGACACGTTTATCCCACTAGTTATTATCAATGACATGTTTACCCGATTATTTATAATCAATGATATGTTTACCTCATTATTTATAGTCAGTGACATGTTTACCATTATTTATAATCAATGATATGTTTACCCCATTATTTATAGTCAGTGACATGTTTACCCCATTATTTATAGTCGGTGACATGTTTACCCCATTATTTATAATCAATGATATTTTTACCCATTATTTGTAATCAGTGACATGTTTACCCCATTATTTATAATCAGTGATGTTTACTCCATTATTTATAGTTTATAATGAATTATATTTTTAACCATTATTTATAATCACTGACAAGTTTATCCCACTAGCTATAATCAATGACATGTTTACCCGATTATTTATAATCAATGATATGTTTACCTCATTATTTATAGTCGGTGACATGTTTACCATTATTTATAATCAGTGACATATTTACCCCATTATTTATAATCAGTGATATGTTTACCCGCATTATTTATAAATCAGTTGACATGGTTACTTTTAGGTTAGTAACAATACATCAACTATCTATTGATGAATAGCAATGGTGAGTGCCCAAATAATATATCAATAGTCAATTTCAATAACTAACGCTAAAGTACCCTGGAACTATCGATATTTTAAATAGTTTGCAATTTAATTATTTCTATTTAATTTGTTTTATTTGAGCCTTTTATTGGTTTCCTCTTTCCTTACAAACCATTCAGAATAATGTATCTGTATATAAGACAGGTATACTTCTGAATATTTGATCTTTTATATTAAAAGCTTAAAATGTCATAATCTGCATAAGGGAATACTAAATTGCATAAAATATGGCCTTGGGACATAATTTTCCTGAATTACAGAAGTGTACCAACCATAAATATATTGAAATAGGAAGAATTAAAATGAAAAAGCTGATGTTGAATCTGTCCAGTACTCTAATAATGGCATGGCAATGGAAGACAGCAATATCAATAGTACTGCAGTTTTGTTACTCTCTGCAATAGTAATAGTAACGCAGTCTTCAAATTAGCATCAAAAGTCATCCATGTTTACTCCATTATTTACAATCAGTGACATCTTGACCCTGTTATAAGTCACCTACAGGCTTCTTTCAGAGGGGAATATAGGTTTGCTCAGTGTCCGTCATCGTCTGTCCAACTAAGTCATGTTCGGGCTATAACTTCTTCATCTATCATGCAATACCAAAATTATTGTACACAAATGTTCATCACTAGAGAAGATGTGTCACGACCATATCAGGTCCTTACCATCAAGGTCAAGGTCACACTCGGACTAAAGGTTTCATGTTATAATTTTGTGTCTGGTCTTTAATTTCTCTATCATTTGATTCCTATAATATTGCATGAGACAATTTGTCATGATCAAATCCAGGTTCTTATCTCTTAAGGTGAAAGTCACACGAAGACGGAAAGCTATATTTGATATAATTTTATTTCCGGCTGTAACTTCCTTATCAGTAGTGTAAGATTCCAGTAATATTACACAAAAACGTGATATATTACAAGATAATTCACCGTAAACGATGTTCTATTACCCCTAAAATGTGAAAATAAAGCACACATCTGAAATCTTTCGCATTGCTTTGCTTACTCTCCTAACGTTGCAAACCCTAACGTGCAAACGTTACAGTGATACATTTGTGCATTGTCTTACTTATTCTCCTAACGTTGCAAACGTTACAGTGATATATCGTTGAGTATAACGAGATATTTTAAACTAGGCTATATAGTGCGGGTGTATTAGAATATGAATTTAATTTGACATTCTTCTAGCTTGTCATGGATTAAAAATAAAGTGAGATTGGGCAGTATAGAAATAAGGTTTCTGTTAAGGATCGTGAGATATCAACCTCTCAAATGTTTGACTTTTCTATCAGAGCTAGATTGCCCCTGGGTATATTCTGAAATGTTCCCCTTTATTTAATATGAGCTCATCTTCATATCAGTCAGTGGTTTAATAAAATCGTATATTATATATTCTGTAATGAATATATGAAATTTCCCAGTTTGAGAAAAATCTATAATATATCCCTTCCTCTACTGTGCTATCTCGCTAGTGTGCAAGATAGCACAGTAGCCAAATGTTATGAACTAAACGATAGACGGTCACGATTATTACGTCACGAATTGACTCATAATATTACTCCGCGCCTGTCGCCAAAGGAGTGACAGAAGAAGGAATACTTGTGTCAAAAGACAATTGGAAAGAAATTCATCACAGAATATATATTATATAATTTAATTAACATTTTTGTCGTGATACGGAAAATAATTCACTCGTGAGAAATATTCTTGTGATATAGAAACCTCTGTGCGAAAACGCACTCGATTCTATATCGCAAGAACTCTCTTCTCACTCGGGCAATTATTCCCGTATCACTTCACACACCGTTAATTAAACTCTATCATTATAACCTGTATGACCTCCGACCGCCTGTGTCTGAACCCTGTCTGTCAGCTTGTATGCTATCTTAATGCTAACTCAGACCACGTTTTATTAAACATCTTGTTTTTAAACTGTTCACATTTTTGCTCCTAAGCATTCAATGTAGACAAATATGTGTGCATTAGTGCAGAAATTTCAAATGTATAAGAAAATGAAATGAAATTGCGTTCATTTGAGAATTTGTAAATCAAAGTAACCTCATTTAAGAAATTAACTCGATCAAAATTGTCGCAAGTTGTTTCATCTAACCCAGGCCCTGTGCATCAAACTATAAAATCAATTTTAACCTCCTTCTCACAGCCCACTTCTGAGCCTCAAATGCCATGTCAGTGCCCTACCCGTCTTTCCCCCCCAGATTTAATACCTGAGTAGTTCTTTTTGATAGTTCACTTACTATCTACTCAGCTTGCCCCAAACCGAAATGTACACTTTGAAAATTTTACTATACACCCTGTCCTCTTTTATCCAGGCGTAGATCTCAACCTTATTGACTGCAATGAAAACATGCTATTGGCAATGGAATGATCAAAACTTTTGTACCAAACATGGCCGATTCATTTGGAATTTGTCCAATTTACTTCCGAAAAAAACTTTATACAATTAATATAAACAAAACTCAGTGTACACTTTATATTGCAACTGAGTATAGTCACCTAAACCTGTGTTAGTGCCCTTGCTAAAAGCTACCTCATTCTTTCCTGATTAATCTATTCAGTATTGTTTTATTTAAGAAATAGAACATCATTTACTGTGAATATCGTCTAATATATCACGGTTTGAACGACAAACCTTGATCTATTATAGCTCATTCACCGTAAACGATGTTCTATTTCTATTCTTAACCCCTAAAATGGGAAATAACGCACACATTGCAAATCTTTCGCATTGCTTTGCTTGCTCTCCTAACGTTGCATACGTTACAATGCGCAATGCGCAATGCGGGCAATGCTTATTCTCCTAACGTTGCAAAAATTACAGTGATATATCGTTCAATATAACGAGATATTTAAACTAGGCTATATAGTGCGGGTGTATCAGAATAATTGTTTTACTGACTTTTTCCAAAAACAATATAGAGTAGGGGAGGAGGGAAAAAAAGAAGAAAAAAAAAGATGATTTTTTGTTTTTGTTTGGAAAAATTCTATGAAATAGTCATCAAGGTACGTTAATATAGATTCGGGAATGTGTTTGGTTATCCTAAAAATACAAAAAATACTGGCCTGACTCGGTCCTCAACCTTGTTGGTTTGAATTGTGGTCCTGGGTTAATTTTGCCTTGCCCCTTAGGTCACAGTTCTACAAAAAGGTATATTGTTGTTGCTTTTCGTACATGTCTTGTTTAGCTTTTCTTTATGTAGCGGGTTCCCAGTGTCCAAGGCTGCATGCTGTTTGTTAGATTTTAAAACAAAATTATGTTTTGTGGTATTTAAAAGCGACGTGATTATTGTTGGAGAAGATTGCAGTGATGTATGTTTTATAATTTGTGCTTGAAAAGTAGAATAGCCTGACGCCCGGGGCTCCTCGAAATCTATTCCGGGCCTGTCTCATTTTGCAGACAAGGAGCCTGTCGGGCCTGTCTAAAAAAATAAATCCCCAAAATCAAATTTACCTTGATCTCAAGATCCTCAAGACAAAATACTCCCATGTGTATAGAGATTACTCCCATGTGTATTGTGAACTGTGAAAACACTTGCAATAAAGTAATTAAAATGTGTTATATACACATTAAGAAGTATGAATTTGTGTCGGCAGTTTGCCACAACTTTGAGGTCGACAATTATTGACATAAACTACATTATCCTGCTATTAGGGTTCTGTTTTCTTTTCTCTTTGATATTCAAAACACAATAATGCATGAACAAAGTTTGTAATTGATGGTATTTCGATTGAATGTTTGTGAAATTTTCGGGACGTAAAAGTGCGGTGTCATAGTAGTTTGGATGGTACATAATACGGATTTTTTTATTTTTACATAATCGAATAAGAAAAACTGTCCTTTACAAATACATGTTGGTGAAAAGAAAAAAGATATATAGATGTATAAATACAGATATAAAGTATATTTTTATTCATTATTTAATCCATCATTCTTACTTTTATCAATATGTAAGGAGTTGCTGGAATCTTACTTTTAAATGAATTCTAGACTCCTAATTCTTTAACTTGGAGAAAGTGGTGACAAAAAGAAAAATATAACCAGGAGGCCCTGATAGTCTAATAAAACCTGATTAATAAATTGGCTCCAAGTGCGGCTCCAGTTTCACCAAGTCGTCTCTGATTATTATCGTTTGGCAAATGTGCTAGTACTCTCCTTTGCATCGGTTATAAATAACTATGTGTTTATTCTATTCTAACATATTTGAAACTAATTGGTAAATAAGTCCGCTGACTAGGGAGCATAAAGTGGTAGCAAAAAGAAAAATATAGTCAGAGGAGGTTCTGAGTTTTGATTAATACATACATAACAAGTGTATGCTATAAAATTGAATAATGACTCATTAAATATTGGACCTTTCCATTTTAAATCAGGGCCTGTCCATTTCCAGAAGCAACAAGCCCTGGGCCTGTCTCTTAAAATAATTTTCTGTGAGCACTGATACTGAAACGAAAAAGAAACGCAACTCGGGAATTTCCGCTAAATATGGTATGTACAATATGCTGCTGTTAATCGAATGGTACATGGCTATGTAAGACCTTTCCTTTCGGAAAAAAAGACTAAAACAACACATAACACAGCAAATAGTATTCCTTCAAAGTTTCATTATTGACAGAGAACGCGTTTGGCTCAAGCATGTGAGCAAACTTAGGATGCAACATTTTGCAAACACTTTATGTTAAATACAGTACTGAACTGGCTCAATTTTCAAAGAGGAACTTCGACATTTATGAATTTCTTGTTACAAAGTGTACTGTGATTAAAACATCTTCGACATCACAGTTGCGTCCTTTCTCTAACTAACTGCAACTTTTTTTTTTACAAAACATCTTAGGATTTCTTTGGAATATTATGTAGAATTAAGTGTGCAGTATATACAATATATAGCGGAAATTTTCGAGTTGCGTTTCTTTTTTGCTTCAGTATATTCATATGCATTGGTTTGTAAGATGTTACTTTTCCCTTGATGGCAGCCATTTCTGACTACATGTACCTTCTGATAGAGAACAACGTAACTGAGCAAAATAAATTTAGCACATGATTCGCATGTTATTTCCATACACAAGGTAAAAAACTGTGTATCTTCAAGGTCAATGATAAAGTGACAAAGATATGACCAATAATATTGCTAAAAAGTCATTTGTTAACAAAATTTAAAGTCGGTGATAAAAACAAAGCAAATATGATGGGAACATACTTTTATAGGTTAATTACGAAAATCGTTCTCATTTCGATGAAAAGGCAGATACTTTTAAAGTAGCGAATTTGGAATGTTTCTGATAGAGAATAAGAATCGTTTGTGAACACATTTCAGTGGTTTTAAAACAATGACAGAATGTACAACTCATTTCAATGCCAAACATTAAATTTGTTCAAAGCAATATGTTTGTATAATGAAATAAGGTGTTTTCAATATATGAGAGGTAATTCTGATACTTCACATAAAATATAATAAAAAATCACATCCTTGCCTGGCATTTCTAATATCTTCAAACAATGACATCAATGTTTAATGTTTAATCTATAGATACAACTTTTTTTGTTCAGTATATGATGTACCAAGGGTGGTGTAAGTAAGTATCTGCTGGCTTCTGTCACATACATTCATCAATTTCATCTGCCCATCTCAATCTACTTTCTACTGTATTCAATCCATTAACGTATATATGGACATGAAGATATGATCATTCTCCACTTGATGAATAAGATAATTATATTATGTGATCCTGCCATGTGCCGTTACTTTGGATTAATGGTAGCCATATTCGCCTTGCTTTTCTGTAGCACTCAGGATATCTAGGTGCAACATAAAAGCAAGGACAATATGTAAACCAATAATGTTTATTTCTATCTGTTAAAGTGCAGCGGGCATTCACAGTGTTGCCTGTGTCCGTCTGTCCATCCGTCCGTCTGATTGAAAAATGTTTTACATTCATTTCCCAGACACCGGACAAGCTTTCGTACAATTTTACGACTATATACATCTGTATATTCCAATGAAAAGTAGGTCAACTAAATTACCTTGACCCACTTTGTGCACTTAATGTAGTTTATTTACATTAAAGTTTTACATTTAAGTTTTTGGTCAAATCCATTTTCAGAAGCAGTAGATCTGTCAAACTTCACAAATCTACATGACATAATACATGTTACATGTATGTTTCTACCAAAAGTAGGTAAATATGTCATGACCTTTGCCTCACACTTAGTTAAGTGACATTATTTATATTCCTAAGTCTGTAACTCAGATAACAAAAGCCATACAGGTTTCTGACTTCATAGCACTTAAATTAATATGGAAGGAGAATGTTCCTACCAAAATTAGGTCAGTTTGAATGACTTTGACCTACTTTTTGCACCGTTAATTAAGTTGATTGCAAACGTTGTTGAAAAAATTGTATTTGCCTAAAGCGGGGTTTTTAGCTCGACTTCAAAGAAAAAAAAGGAGCTATTGTCCCACTTGATCGTCGTCGTCGTCGTCATCGTTGTTGTCGTCATTGTCTGCGTCCCCTGGTTAAAGTTTGTATGTCAGCTTGTATCTCCCAAGTCCCTTGGATAAAGTTTGTATGTAAGCGTGTATCTCCCAAACCACATTACATAATGGATTGTCCCACTTGATCGTCGTCATTGTCGTCATCGTCGTCGTCATCATTGTTGTCGTCATTGTCTGCGTCCCCTGGTTAAAGTTTGTATGTCAGCTTGTATCTCCCAAGTCCCTTGGATAAAGTTTGTATGTAAGCTTGTATCTCCCAAACCACATTACATAATGGATTGAAACTTCACATATGTGCTTTAGATGACACCACATATTTAGGTGATATAACTCTTGCTTTTATTTTGACAGAATTATGGCCCCTTTTATTCTTAGAAAATGTGTAAGCTTGAATAAAGTTTGTTTGTAAGTTTGTATCTTCCAAACCACTTTACACAATGGATTGAAACTTCAGATATGTATCAGCATCATTAGATTACACCACAGAGTCAGGTGACATAACTCCTGCTTTTATTTTGACAGAATTATGGCCCCTTTCATACTTAGAAAACTTGGTTAAGGTTTGTATGCAAGCTTGTATCTCGCAAAGAACTTGAAAACTTCACACACAATATGGGCATTCTAACACAACACCACAAAGCCAGGTTCTATAACTCTTGCATCTATTCAAACAAAATTATGGCCCCTTTTGTACTTAAGAAATTTGGTTAAAGTTTGTATGTAAATTTATGTCTCGCAAAGTACGTTACATAATGGATTAAAACTTCACACATGCATTGAGCATCATTAGACAACACCACAGAACCAGTTTCTATAACTCTTGCTTTTATTTTAACAAAATTATGGCCTCTTTTATTCTTTGAAAAAAATTGGTTAAAGGGGTTGATGCACTATTATCAAACAAGGTTTATTTTAAAGGGCTCTGAAAAACTTGAAAAAAGCTGAAAGAATTATCAAAATGCCATGAAAAATAAAGGAGATATGACCTATTGAAAATTTGCAAAGAAACATAAACGGAGGAGGCCATCTTGGAAGGCATGATGTCATTACGTCTTTTTACCATATATGGCATATTGACAAAATGTTTTTTAAAGCAAAGAAAATCACTGCAAATGAAAAATAAGCATATAATTTATACATTTTACATCTGTATATTTATTTTTAATCAATTTGCGGTGATTTTCTTTGCTCCTTTATAGTTTGTATGTAAGCTTACATCTCCAGAAGTACTTTACATAATGGATTGAAACTTCACACATGTATTTGGCATCTTATATACATGTATCCCATGTTTTTA
Organism: Cyrtodaria siliqua; assembly: GCA_037043455.1. NCBI lineage: Eukaryota > Metazoa > Mollusca > Bivalvia > Adapedonta > Hiatellidae > Cyrtodaria > Cyrtodaria siliqua. Next base: position 13,666 of record JAWPHD010010156.1, on the reverse strand, counting down.
TTGTAAAAAAATTATGGCCCCTTTTATACTTGAAGTCTTGGTTAAATCTTGTATGTAATAATGGAAACCTTGTTTCACCAAAGTCGAGCGTCTGCACCATTGGCAGTGCTCTTGTTTTAGTTTCTTTACGAATTGATATTTGATAGTACACATGAATGATGATTTGGGTTTAAGCCTCGCTGTCCTATAGGAATTAAAACCCAAAATGAATGCCGGAGGTGCAAATTTGAGCCAAGTCAGTATTGACACTGTTAATGATATTAAAGGTGTTCTGGATGTGGCTTCCATGATAGACTATACCTACTTACATGAATTGCGTGATACACAATAACCTACTTACAGGAACTGCATGATAGACTATAACCTACTTATAGGAACTGCGTGATAGACTATAACCTACTTACAGGAACTGCGTGATAGACTATAACCTACTTACAGGAACTGCGTGATAGACTATAACCTACTTACAGGAATTGCGTGATAGACTATAACCCGCTTACAGGAATTGCGTATTTGGATATTGTCCACTTCGAGGAACATCGGCATCCACTTATTCTCAGTATACAGTCAAAACTGACAATTTTCAGTTGACCTAAAAAAACACATTCTTCTTTCACAGTACCGCACATATTTACTATCAACTTAACAAGGGACCAAAGCCATTTCCTCTTTTATTCAATAAATTCACTAAATGGTTTAAAAGTGCATGTGACAGTTTTATAAATGAATTTCTATGTTTTGATAAGTTTATAATGGATATTTATGTTTAGTACTGTATCATTATGTACACTGAGGATTAGAGAAAAGGTCAGGAAGGCAATATAGACCCAATGGTCATACAACACTGATAAAAATGTATATGGAAAGCTCTCCGACCATGTATACTCAACATTACGTGGTCCTGCCTAAATCCATTAAGCAATGGGAAAGCTTATGTTAACAGGATTTTACAGCGGATATTTTGACAGTAAAACACGTTTAAAAACATTTTTCACTTAAAAAATGTGATAACCTGTTTAAAATTACCTATTATTAAATGTTTTAATTTTACAATATGCAAACTTTTTAAGCCGAAATTAAGGTTTTATGTCTTGCTTCTTGGAGAACTTGGGTTGGATGGGTTATGAATACTCGGACCATGTAATGTCTGTATTTGCGTTACTTGATTATTTCTGTGGAAAATAAATAGGGTTTAAAGGGACACTTGGCAATCTTGAGTTTTATATACTAGTAAAGCATTAAATTAGCACCTCGATTTATTAATCCTGTATCAATCCGACTTGAAAAATGCTTGCATATACATGTATATAAATAATTAAATTAAAATTTGAGATTTAAAAAATCTTCGTTATTCTACTAAATTTTTATATTTTTGGTGCAATATAATCCATAGTTAGTAATATGCAAAAAAATAAAATGCTTTGCACTATTCTTATAATTACTAACAGTTGCAAATATGCAAATTATGTAGAAAACTAATGGGTTTTAAACAAGATTGCCATGTATCCCTTTAATTACTTTATTTCATTTTTTGAGTATTCTGTAAACGCATGAAAATTGCAATTCCGTGGTCTGAAAATACACTGATGATATTTATCTTTCTTGAGAACGGCAAAAATTTAGCAGAAAGTGCTAGTGCACAGACTACTCAATTTTTCATTTCTTTTTCACCAAAATTGGGAAATTTCATACATTATATGATATTATACAGGGAATACATTTTACTGTTTTGGGAGCCATACTTAAGCCCTAAAAATTAGGCACTCTCCAAAAATTGTCTATTTTTCTTTATTTTTATATCAAAGTCACCTCTAAAATATGTAAACGAGGAAAATAATTTTAGATTGGTAATTTTAACACTCCATTTAGGAAAAAAATATACTTTTTGCAATTGGGAACGGTACCTTTTATGGGTACCTCTTATATCAGGAAAAAAAACCTGTACTTCCTGTCATTTGTAAGAAAAGACACATTCTAACTCATGTGTAATAAAAGACACTTTCTCATAAGTCAAGATTGATTCGAAATGCAGCAGTCACAGAGGCGAGAATGTTTCAAAAGCAGCGTTTTTACCATCCCCTTCTTTAACAATGCTGCTGCACCCTAAATGAAGGGTATAGATGTACCATGGAACTATTGTATAACTATTTTCTATTTATTTCTGGAACTTTACACGTCTTCCGGTACAGATTTGTCTGAATGCAGTGTAAATTTGAATATTCCTTGATGTTTGAATTATACATGTAATTGAAGCTGTTAAATTTATAAAAATAATTTTTAACATAAAAAACTGCGAGTTTAAGAACATTTTCACTCCATGTTTATAAATGTAAACTAATAATTATTTTACAAATTCCTTGACCTTCCAAAACACGGGCGTCTATTGTAATGAGGATGTTATTATATAAAAAACAAGGCTGGACTCCTTCAGACTCCCCACCCCCATCCATAACCCAAACACATTATGATGGATTTATTTGTATTAGGATTATAACCCAAACACATTATGATGGATTTATTTGTATTAGGATTATAACCCAAATACATTATGATGGATTTATTTGTATTAGGATTATAACCCAAACACATTATGACGGACTTATTTGTATTTAATAGGATTATAACCCAAACACATTATGATTGATTTATTTGTATTAGGATTATAACCCAAACACATTATGATGGATTTATTTGTATTAGGATTGTAACCCAAACACATTATGATGAATTTATTTGTATTAGGATTATAACCCAAACACATTATGATGGATTGATTTGTATTAGGATTATAACCCAAACACATTATGATGAATTTATTTGTACTTAATAGGATTATAACCCAAACACATTATGATGGACTTATTTGTATTTAATAGGATTATAACCCAAACACATTACTATGGTTTTATTTGTATTAGGATTATAACCCAAACACATTATCATGGACTTATTTGTATTTAATAGGATTATAACCCAAACACATTATGATGAATTTATTTGTATTAGGATTATAACCCAAACACATTATGATGGATTGATTTGTATGAGGATTATAACCCAAACACATTATGATGAATTTATTTGTATTAGGATTATAACCCAAACACATTATGATGGACTTATTTGTATTTAATAGGATTATAACCCAAACACATTATGATGAATTTATTTATTTTATAACCCATACTTCTTCCAGATCGCCTCCAGTCCCTTTAATATACCTGCAAATGCCTGTATTTCATGATTATGTCAGATGTTGTCACAATGACTTTATTATGATGTTACTGTGATAGTTGTCATTGGAGATTTTACCATTCTTAGCAATAACCCTAAACAGTGATAGGTGTTAATATATATCCAATAACAGATGGTATAAATGAAATATGTTTTTCAGTTAAATCTTTCGAGCTTAAATGTCATTCAGAACCACCCAGTGTGTCTTCATAAAACTTGCTACACATATCAAGCCAGTGGTGTTGAGGTGCTTTTAATATACAGATATGCCCATCGAGAGGGGGCATATAATAATCGCACTGTCCGTCTGTTCGTCCATTCGTCTTATCATGTCATCATGTGTCATCATATGTCATCATGTGTCATCATATGTCATCATGTGTCATCATGTGTCATCATGTGACAACGTGTTTCAGCAATTACTATGAAAGTACTGAAAGGAATTTCTTGAAACTTCACACAAATTTTAATCTCAATGGAAATGCTTGTTGAGTGCAAAAATCAGGTCCACAAGTGACAGGTCAAGGTCTCGGTCAGAGGTCAAGGGTCAAATTAGCCAAATTTGCATGCATGTGTCTCGGCCGTATGAAAGTACTGAAGGGCATTTCATGAACCTTTACACAAATGTTAATTACAATAAAAAAATGTGCCAAGCACAGGAATCAGTACTCTACCTCAAAGGTCAAGGTCACACTTGGAGGTCAAAGGTCAAATGAATCAAAGTTGTGTCTCAGCCATAACTTCGAAAGTTTTGAAGGGAATTTTATGAAGCTTTATACAAATGTTAATCGCAATGAAAAGGTGTGTTGCGCACAAAAATCAGGCCAAAAGGAGAAGGTCACGCTTGATTTGTTTGTTTGTATGGTGTTTTTTGTCATTTTCAACAAGTAAGGTTTATTTATGACGGTCGATTTTTGTGGTGGAGGCAGACCATCCACTTTTCCTGGGTAGAACCATTACTTTACACCTCCAACCATCCGTAAGAATCGACATTTCCTCACTTACAAATTGAACTCCCAGTGGAATTCGAACCACAGTAGTGAGAGGCTAAGGTTTACAACACCATTCGGCCAGGAGACTTGAAGGTCAAAGGTCAAATGTGACAAATTTGTGTCTAAGCCATGAAAAAGTACTGAATGAAATTTGATGAAACTTAACACAAACATCAAGAACAATGAGAAGGGTGCATGGTCATGCGCAAGAATCAGGTTTGTACATAAAAGGTCAAGTTCAGACATAGAGGTCAAAGCAATGTTTGACTTAACTTTTTGACAGAGTTCACTAAACAACAACTTGCCCTCACAGACTTAAAGTTGCCCCAACAAATTTGAACATTTTTATTGGCGATTTGACAAACAGATAACTTTCCTAAGACTCTGACATTAAAATAAACATTTAATCAATAATGACTGAACATTTCTTATTAAAACTCAACTCATAACCCAGGTAACCGTGTAAAAAGTTTACTGATTAAAATAAAGGATTTAAAGAAAGTTCATTCCTATTTTCATAGGACTGATGAAACAAGTAAATAAACATAGACAACTTTGTTGGTATACTGTCAGTAGAGAGTCCACCATTATAGAATTTCACAAAAGCTTAATTATTTAGTTTTTACTTTTTAGCTTATGCCGTGGTGCGGCGTCTGTTGTCCGTCTGTCCGTTCGTCTTTCTGTCCGTAAAGTTTTATTTGTAGCGACTACTCCTCTGAAACTACTAGATGGATATTCATGAAACTTTACAGAAATGTTGCCCATGAAGTCTAGTTGATCCTAGCAAAAATTCATGCTGATGTGAAATCCAAGATGCCCACCAAAGCTAAAAATAGATTTTTAAAATACAAGTTTGTAGCGACTACTTCTTGAAAACTATAAGTGATATTGATATGGGACTTTTTCTAAAATGATCAGCATGACATGATGTTGGCCCTTGTCAAAAATCATTTTGATTCAACGTTAAACATGGCTGCCAGTGGCCATCTTTGTTTACATAGAGTTACATAGTAAAAACTTGTAGCGACTACTCCTCTGAAACTACTTGGCGGATTTTCATGAAACTGTACAAGAATGTTGCTCTTGATGTGTTATTGATCCTTGCAAAATTTCAGATCGACCAGAAATTCAAGATGGCTGCCACAGCTAAAAATAGATTCTTAAAAAATAAGATTGTAGCGACTACTTCTTGAAAACTCTAAGTGATATTGATATGGGACTTTTTCTAAAATGATCAGCATGACATGATGTTGGTCCTTGTCAAAAATCGTTCTGATTCGACATTAAACATGGCTGCCAGCGGCCATCTTTGTTTACATAGATTTATATAATGAAAACTTGTAGCGACTACTCCGCTGAAACTACTTGACAGACTTTCATGAAACTTCACAGGAATGTTGCTCTTGATGTCTTATTGATCCTAGCAAAATTTCAGGTCGGCCAGAAATTCAAGATGGCCACCATGGCTAAAAATAGATTTTCAAAATACAAGTTTGTAGCGACTACTTCTTGAAAACTATAAGTGATATTGATATGGGACTTTTTCTAAAATGATCAGCATGACATGATGTTGGTCCTTGTCAAAAATCGTTTTTAATTCGATGTTAAACATGGCTGTCAGCGGCCATCTTTGTTTACATAGAGTTATATAATGAAAACTTGTAGCGACTACTCCTCTGAAACTATTTGACGGATTTTCATGAGACTTCACAGGAATGTTGCTCTTTATGTCTAATTGATCCTAGCAAAATTTCAGGTCGGCCGGAAATTCAAGATGGCTGCCACGGCTAAAAATAATTTTTAGCTCTACTGGCCGAAGGCCAGCAGAGCTTATGGGATGGCGAGTTGTCCGTCGTCCGTCCGTCCGTCGTCCGTCGTCCGTCGTTAACTTTTGTCTTGTTACCACAATAGGGCCTTCATTTTTCATCCGATCTTTACCAAACTTTAACAGGTTGTTAATATTAATGAAAGCTCGGACAAGTTCGAAAACCAGCCAGATCGGAATAATTTCAACGGAGTTATGGCCCTTGTTTTGCTGAAAAATGCCATATTAAGCCTTGTGACCACTCTAGCACCTTCATCTTTTATTTGATCTTTACCAAACTTGCACAGATTGTTAATATCAATGAAAGCTCGGACAAGTTCGAAAACCAGCCAGATCGGAATAATTTCAACGGAGTTATGGCCCTTGTTTTGCTGAAAAATGCCATATTAAGCCTTGTGACCACTCTAGCACCTTCATTTATTATTTGATCTTTACCAAACTTGCACAGATTGTTAATATTAATGAAAGCTCGGACAAGTTCGAAAACCAGCCAGATCGGAATAATTTCACCGGAGTTATGGCCCTGTTTTTTTCTGAAAATTTGCATTTTCTGCCTTGTGAACGCTCTAGCACCTTCATTTATTATTTGATCGTTACCAAACTTGCAGAGATTGTTAATACCAATTATAGCTTGAACAAGTTCGAAAATCAGCTGAATTGGGTCATTAACACCAGAGTTATGGCCCTTGTTTTTTCTGAAAAATGGCATTTTCTGCCTTGTGAACACTCTAGCACCTTCATTTATTATTTGATCTTTACCAAACTTGCACAGATTGTTAATTTCAATGAAAGCTCGAACAAGTTTGAAAACCAGCTAAATCGGATCATTAACACCAGAGTTATGGCCCTTGTTTTTTCTGAAAAATGCTATTTCCTACCTTGTGAACACTCTAGGGCCTTCAATATTAATCGAATCTTTACTTAACTTTGCCAGTGTCTTTATATCAATGAAAGCTTGAACAAGTTCAAAAACCGGCAAGATCGAAATAATTTCAACGGAGTTATGGCCCTTGTTTTGCTGGAAAATGCCATATTAAGCCTTGTGAACACTCTAGGACCTTCATTTATTATTTGATCTTTACCAAACTTGCACAGATTGTTAATATCAATGAAAGCTCGGACAAGTTCGAAAACCAGTCACAGAGGAGTTATGGCTCTTGATTTAGTTAAAAATAATATATTTTGCCTTGTTAATACGGTAGGGCCTTCATTTTTCATCTGATCATTACCAAACTTTACCAGATTCTTTAGTTATGGCCTTTGATTTAGTTAAAAAGCTGTTTTTTGCTCGAAACTTTTAAGAAAACATAAATAGCAGTCACTCGCTTCATTGATATTATAAGAGCCATGTTAGCCAGTAGAGCGTCCACAGGCCCTCTTGGGCCTCTTGTTCAAAAAACAAGTTTGTAGCAACTACTTCCTGAAATCAAAATCAATCATTAGAGCTTCAAGGTCATTGACCTCTTGTTTTATTGTCTAATCCGAAAATCCGTACTATTTTCAAAATTCCGAAATGCATGACAGAAAAATATTTCACTTTTATACCAAACATCAGCTTTTTGAAGATAAACACTTGTTTTGTATCATAGAAATCAAAGATGGAAGCAATGTTCTTGAACCAAAGTATCAAATCTAACTTTGATGTTGACACAATAATTTGTTCTTTGATATTAAATAGGATAAAACTGTCTTTACACCCTAATTTTAATATTTCAACACATTTTTATTGTCAATCAGTTATTCCCTTAATTCTGGTAAAGTACACACATCTAAAAATTCATTGATTGCTTCATTTGCACATTTACCAAAAAGAGTGCATACTTATCCCGATTTTCGGAAGTTGCCCGCTGGGCATGTTACTTTCGCGATCAACTTGCCCGATGCATTTTTAACTCTCAAGGGCAAGCGGGCAGATTTTTATTTCGACCATTGTCAAAGGTCATATGCATCAACATTGTGTCTTTGTCATAACAGGAAAAGTGCAAAAGGGAAGTAGGTCAAACTACACAAAAATGTTTTGCAGGATCAGAAAGTGTGTTGTTTGCATAATTCATTCTACCTTTCATTTACCATTGTGTTTTAACTAAATGTTAGCTGTAAATGTCCGTCTGTCCGTTAAGTTTTGCGATGTCCACTCTCTAACTGGAACAGATATTATCCAATCATTGTGAAACTTGGAAATAATGTTTATGGGCATAATATTTTGGTCAAGTTTGAAAACCAATCACCCGGTAACAACAGAGTTATGGCCCTTTAATTATTGAAAATTGACAATTTTTGATGATGTCTGCTCAATAACTTGAATATTTGTTTTTCAATTTTGATGAAACTTGGTCTAGTTCAAAAAGCAGACCAATTGCGCTAGTAACAACGTAGTTCGTATTATGTCGCGGCATCCGTCCGTCTGTGCATTAACTCTTGCGATGTCCGTGATGAGAAGATACAACACTTATACTAACATCTCTGTTACAAAAATCATTTTGGCCAATACTTTTACTAACATCTCTGTTACAAAAATCATTTTGGCCAATTTTTACACTTACAATCATTTATCACAGTTAAAATGAGCTACTTTCGACGGGCGTATTTTGTGTCCAATGGACACTGTTGTTTCACAGATTGTTACAAAATTTTAACATGATGGTTCACTGTGATGCCAAGATGTGCATATCTTGCCATTTATTTCTCTCAAATTTTACGTAAAAATGGCTTGTATGTCTTTTAGAGGGCTGGCGTGGTGCAGTCGGTAGCGCGTTAGATTTGTAACCGGAGGCCCCGGGTTCAATTTTCAGTGGTGCCACTGAGTTTCTTCATGATGCTAAAATTGTATTACCAGAGGTATGGCACTTTTTCTGTTGCCTGCATAGCATGGCAGACACTTAGGGATCACTTTGTCCGTCGTTGTTGTCTGTCGTTGTCCGTCACTCTTAAATCTGCAACCTAACCTTGGCCATAACTTGAAAGGTATATTTGACCTGTGTTCATAAAACTTCACACACATCTACATCTTACCTCGTGAAATGTCGTTATACATGTCCAGTAACTCTGACTTTTGTTTCGGCAGAGTTATGCCCCTTCTTACCTGGCTCATAACTTGGCAAAATATTGACCTATAGTCATAAAACTGTATACATGCAGTTCTTTTTTTTTATCAATTATTCAATGCCATGTCCAGTAAATGTGAATTTCATTTTGGCAGAGCTATGTCCCTTTACATAAAACCTAACCTCAGTTCATAACTTGGCAAAATATTGACCTATGGTGATGAAACTTTATACAGTTCTTCCTTGTCAATTACCTAATGAAGCGTTGATGAATTGCAATGAATCTGCACACAATGATAGAGGGCAATGAGAGGAAGTGCAGAGCATAAGAGCTATAACTGTTTCTTCATTCAAATTAGAGTTATTGCCCTTTGTAATTTTATACCTAGAATTCTTGTCCGGAGCATAACGTCAAAACTACTTATGGGACTTCAATGAAACTTCACACAATGATAGAGGGCAATGAGAGAAAGTTCAGAGCACAAAAGCCATAACTCTTTCTTCATGCAAATTAGAGTTATTGCCCTTTGTAATACTAGACTTATAATTGTTGTCCCGAGCTAAACGCAAGAACTACTAATGGGACTGCAATGAAACTTCACACAATGATGAAGAGATTTACAACCAATCTTCATTCAAATTAGAGTTATTGCCCTTTGTAATTTATTCTTGTACTTTTTGTCTGAAGCATAAGTCAAAAACTACTAATGGAACTTCAAACTGAATACTGCTGAGTGATACAAGGCCATATGGTAAGTTGAGAACACATTTCTTGGAGCGATCTTCAAATATTACATAAAATAACAGTTTTCTGCGTAATGTTTCCGAAACTTAATTTCATCACTGCATTGTATTACAACAGGGGCATCTGTGTCCCATGGATACATTTCTAGTTGATCTATAGAACTGATCATGTCACTATTTTGTTTGCATTTCCATGGAAACAAGATTGTAATTGTCTAGGAGCAGATGAACTCAGGAACTATTTTGGGATTGTTTATGAAACTAATAGTAAATAGTCGCGAACATTACAATGTAAGTAAATTAATCATAACATTTTAATTGTCTGGGAGCATAACTCAGGAACTGTTTTTGGATTGTTTATGAAACTTGTTTTCATGGAATTGAAAATATATAAATATAAGGATGTTTGATATAGAATAAGACACAGTTAGATAGGTGGCCAAATATTGCCTTTTGTTATAACCAGCATTGTTATATATTAACATGTTTTTCTTTCCATCTGTAAAACAAAATTGCAAAATAGGCTTAAAGATTGGCTTAAACCAGGCGGGCGGCCGGCATCCTGTTTTTGTGTTTTCTATATATCTCAGCATAATCATGTCCGATCTCCATCAAACTTTAACAGCACCTTCCTCTCATCAAGCACTGACCTTACCCTGTGACCTACTTTCTCCAAAATATGTGCTATAACATTAAAACATCCTCACACTCCCAAAAAAATCTATTTAGAAAAGCTCTATTAAATAGTTTCACCAAACACACAGGCACTTATCTTTCACATTTTGGAAACCCCAGCTTTAACGCCACTAGGCGTTTATCTCTTGTATGAATTTTTCAATTACATTTAAACATTGCCTCATTTATCAATAGATTTACCTAGAGGATTTTTTTTTCTAAGGGTTTTTGCCATCAAATAAAGGTACGATGGTGGCATAATGACTGTTTTTTCGTGTTAATCATTCAAGGGCCTGTGCAGCCCATGCGATAACCCATCTCTATCTTCCTTAGTGAATAGCTGTGTCAAGCACCTTTTAAAACATAAGCTCTCGTTCATTCCTGAATTCATGGCTTTGTACCTTTCAATTACATCAAGAAAACTCCTTTTCCACAAAGGCCCCCAATATTGAACGTTTTAATGCACAAGTTTTGAATATCTAATTTAGCTACAAATGAACTTAATTATTATTAAAACTCAATACAAGAACGTTTGAAGGCTCTAGATGAGTTTAAGAGCCTCACAAACAAGGCCTTTTCTTTCAAAAATGACATTTTTATTCATTTTCAGCAGTTTCCAATCAGTTTTTGGTCTTGGAAATACAGAGCGCACCCTCAAGCACAGCTGAATTTTTGCTGAAATAGGTACTTGATAGCGATGCATCATCAGCCAAAAAACTGTGTGTGCTCGGAGGTGCTCTCTCTATTTTTAAGATCAAAACAATTTGCCCAGAAAGGTCCAAAATCTACAAAATGTAACAAAATTAACATAAATGCCATTTTTTGAGACCCTGTTAATTCTTTTAGATAAATAAAATAAATAAAAATATCTTTTGAAGATAGAATATGATCAATTTACTTCAACATGCACAACAGATTATATTAAAATATTGTGTTTTGTGTTTTGAATATATTGGGGGCCAAAATACCCCCTTATCATACCTTGTCCTTTATATTTTTTGTAATACAGTTAAGAAATTGCAGTATTGTTAAGATTTCACAGATTTTCTACTTTTGTAACATACACAGAAATGCTGATGGTAAAGTTTTGTTTAGCATTTGAATTCAAGTTTTATAACACCCAAGAACACATATTATCCGAGAACATAAATCTCCCATAAAGAAAGGAACATTTTCACAGTATTCTACCGAGAAGTCCTCTGTGTTCCATGTCCTGAAATAGACACTTTGTATGAACAAACACTGAGACCTTCTCATTAATCTGCCTGCCAATTTCTACACAGCAGATGTGATTTCCGAAAACGGTTATTTGTAAATGTGTGGGTGGATTTGGAAAAAAAATGGGCAGTTAGGAGAATTATGGTACGATGGAATATTTTATGGAATATGCAAGGTGGTTCAAATTAAGTAGTTTGGAAAATATGTATTAATGGAATACCGTATTTTACCATGTATAGTGCGCATCCGTGTATATTGCGCAACTCCTTCTTAGAGGTCAGACCTGGGTAAAAAAAGTTGTTTCCATGTATAGTGTGAATCAAAATACTTTTTAGATAGAGATGAAGTCAGATTGGCAAAGAAGCATGAAAAGAAGCAAGATTTTTTATTTGTCTAACGCATATTCAGACAGTGCTAATAGATCTAGTTAATTGTTCTGTTGATTTATTTACTCTTGCATCTGCTCATGGGTTCCTCAAAAACTGTCCTTGACTGAAAATAAAAACCCGGAAATTGGTGTTCGACACTCCAAAATGTTGAAGGTTAATATTTAAAAATTGATTCGCAAATTTTCACTTTATGGTTTTGAATGCTGGTATAGTGAATTTAATGACAGTTCCATGAAGTGTGTTATGGTAAATTTGCCATTTACTACCGGCATTCAAAACTACATAAATGCTGAAAATTTGCGAATCAATTCTTATACTTAACATTATTTTCCGGGTGTTATAGTACATGTACCATCAGGTAATTAAATTTTCCTTGGGCGTAAGTGCCAGAAATATAATATTGTATTCAGGTCCGTATCTACACTGAGGCACATAAAGGCAGTTGCCTCGGTAACTGTTTTGGGGGAGTGTATATACTTTACATATAAATAACTTCAGTATTGAAATAATCAATCATTGACAAAATACTTCTTGCTTTAAATTGAAAATCTTGTCAGGGACATATTGCACTAAAATGCAGGAAATATCATGAAGAAATCACAAAAACATCCCCAGTGTAGGTAGGTGGATACATGGCACCATACCTCAATAGAAAGGGATTTGCCTCAGTTTAATTCAGGGCTGGCTACGGCCTGGTATTTTTAGCTGGGATTTTGAAAAAAAACCGACATAGATGGTCCTCCCCGACCCATCACACACCTATTTACGGGGAGAATAAACGGGTCACCCAAGTGGTGATCGGAAAAAAAACAAAACAAAAAAAAAACTGTTAAAATTAAGTGTAATTATTGTAAAACCCTGCATATTTTCATGCACATTTATGCAAAAAGATTCAATATATATATCTTTTAAAATCGAATCTTGAAAATTATCTTCTATACTCTGCCAAAGATTTTTATTTTACTATAGAACCTATTAGGATAAAACCCGAGTAAAACAAATTTTATCACCTGGTGAAAATAAGTTAAAATCTCAACATCTTGACAATTGAAAATTATGAATAATGTTGACTGCTGTATTATTGGGGACACTTACACATTTATGGCCACATTCAGGCATAGTTGTATATTAAACTGAATTATTGTGTATTTTGCTAATATGTAAATATATATGTTATTTTGATGTGTCAGGGCCACATTGCGTCTTACAGAATATTTCAGATAAATGTATTTTCATTGGTTGATTGTAATCCTGAGGAGCAGTGATTGGTTGAATATCCTGTCATCAGGATCAACCATTGAATAATTACACATATATTTTCGTTCAAAAATGCATTTAAAATAAAATTAATGCATAAGCAAAATGCATTAAAAAAGGAAGACAGAAGCAATGTTGAATGTATATGTAAAGGGAAGAGGAAATAAGCAATATTGTTTATGGTAATGACTAAAGAGTAAACAATTTACTTTAATGCATTGTCTAAAACTCGTTTTTAAGAATACGCATTTGTAAATGTAAATACGTAATGTACTACTTTTGTGAGCT
>JAWPHD010010155.1:0-96574 GCA_037043455.1 Cyrtodaria siliqua | reverse complement strand
TGGAAATTGTATATTTTAATACTTGCTTCTGTTATTATAAGTGTCTATAAAGAAGATGAATGGGACATTTTGATGTTCTTTTTCAGAAGTTAAGCAGACGTTCAAAACAATCTCCGTTACATGCACCCTATATACTGTCCTATGCAGAAAGGAATTTCCTATCCAACAATACATTTCATCCTACGATCCCTTGTAAATACGCTGAGATATCCGAGTTCAAAGTCACCAAAGTGCAATTTCAATTTGCTCGTCGTTTGTCTTGGTCCCCGAGGTAAACAAATGAATTTTACCGAAATCAGGTTTCTGTTAATTTCGGCGCAGTATTTCAGCTTCAAATCGCAATCAATTCACTAACGTAAAGCACCGATCCGTAAATAAATCTATATTTTATCAGTGTCCGTATTACAAGAAAGTCACATAACAACGAGTATTTCGCCACTTGTTATCGGCACTAGCAGACTACAAATGAAACCGCAATTTTGAACTGATTTACGGGGCTGATTTACTTCATAATGCGAAATACTTACAAGGGATCGTAGGAAGAAAGGTATTGTTGGATAGGTATATTTCTGTATACTATAGTATATGGTGTGCGTGTAATTGAGATTGTTTTGAACGTCTGCTTGACCTTTGAAAAAGAACACCAACATTTCCCATTCATCTTCTTTATAGACAATTATAGTAACAGAAGCAAATATTAAAAGATACAATTTCCTGTGTCCGCGTGCATCTTCATCTCATTGAACCGATGATGTAATGTTTGCAGTTCGACGTTGAGAAATATCCATCCACTCTCGGACGTTGTTATGAGGTGATTGACGTCCGTACACCCGTCGTTACAACTCTGCTTGATGGGCGCCAGATCTGGAAATAAGGCACGCTAATCCATGATTATTACACCATTTTGATACAAGAATGGCAACATGTAGGCCAGCGTTGTCCTGCTGAAAGACGCCTCCATCACTGCTAGAAGGGTAGCCTACTAAATGGGCTCCTCTTCAAATTGAAAAGAGCATTAAACGCGTTATTTTAACACATTTCCCAAAGGGAAGAATTTCAGGCTGCAAGACTTCATTCACATACGTCTGTGCATTAATAAATTTATCTCCAGGATGACGAGACTGGTTAGATATCCACCACACATGGGCGCTCGCTCCGCCCCGACGATTAATCCTCTGGGCTCGTGTCGCTGAATACTGAACAAAAAAAGAAACTTCCGACATTTTTTACTGGTAGTTTTTGAGGGCGTATACACGATTAAACAGCGTTTTAACAAAAACAATGTTAAATGTTTGTACGCACACTTAAGTGAGTACTAAATATCCGATTAAACAGTTTAAAATTTGCCAAGAAATAATATTTTATGGATGATATGGAAATGTTAAGGTGAGGTAATTTGATGATTGTTGATAATCAAAAGCTGCCATCTACACAATCTGTGTTATTTTTTGTGTTATTCTTTGGTAAGGAACATATAGAGAATATTGTCTCGGGCAAATTTCGGTAATTTTCGTAGATTTAATTTGTTTTTGTGGCCAAAATGCGTTTTAAGAAAAAGGGGGCTAACTCCCTTGTGTACTGAACTTTTCAAAAACATCTTTGTTTGGACTATTGTTGGCGGTCTATCTAATTATTCTAAAACATCATTAATATGTTCCTGTTCTGCTGTCTAGACAATCAGCATCAACATCAGCTGAAGTTTGTTTTTTTTGTTCAGTATAATTATGTCGTGGCGTGTTATTCTTCGAACCTTTCGTTGGTCTTCTGGCATTAAAACGTATGGCACAAAAACTGCGTCTTACAGCGACAGGATGAATGATTGATTTGTCTTTGATAATCGTGAGAAAAAAAAAGGTTATTATTTTGCGGGGTTTTTTTACTTAATGAAAAAAGAGATAGCTGAAAACAAATACATTAATTTTATTCTTCTTACCCGTGTAACCCTCGCGTTTTCCTTGCTGTAGCTCTAGCTCTTCGAAACCTCTCCCGCCGATGCAGGGCTTGGATATTGGCATCTTGGACAGGTGTTGCTACCTTTGGGTGACCAAATCGGGGTCTGACATGAACATTACCCGTTTCGAAGAAACGTGAATGAATGCAAGAAAATAGCCACGCGTGTTTGAGACATGCCGGTGCGCAATATACCAATGGCCTGCTGCCTCATATTGTCGGCAAGTCGGGGCATTTCAAATATTTGCTATTTTGTTTTACCAATTATTAGACCTGTACAACTAACTACGATAACGACTACGACTTCAGACTAAATTCTAAGCACGAGAAAATGTTGGGGGCTGATCTCAAAGTTGTATAACAACCTGTGTTTTAGTAGGCTCACAGGGGTTTGTGTAGAAGAAATCCATTAAAAATACATATTATTTATATTTCTGTCAGTATATACATATATACGTCATATGCATCAACCTTTCAGATTATTTTTTCTTAATATAGTCTTCGATACAACCACCCAGACTCGGCTGGAGTTTTAAAGGGGCTTGCCTGAATAATTGATCACTAAAAACGTTTTCAGAGGAGGGTACACATCAGATGCATTTCCAAGATTTTGGTTCGAGTATTTGTGTGTGGGAGGGGCGGAGGCGGGGGCAGCGGAGGATCGTTCGAAATAAAATGCTTTTCTACATGACGTTTAGTGAATTCTGTTGTATTTTACCAGAATAATTTTATGTTAAATCCGACGATGACTAACAGTAGAAATGGCGCGCGCCCCGGGTAATCCGGCATGTATAGGTTATACTTGTGGGATTTTAGAGAGTGGGGTGCTGGGTCCGTCTTATCCCTGAATCCACCTTACATGATAAATACACTTTTATCCCCTATGTCTTACCCTAAAATTGCCGCCGTAGCCGGGACATTGAAAACGCTGCGTCTGAAACTGTCTCGCCTCTCACTCCTGCGGGTTCGAATCCCACTGGAAGGCTGCGAGCTCGAATTGTCAAGTGAGAAAGTGTCAAATCTTAATGTGTTTTTTTTTTGGTGTGGACAAATATTGATATTTCCTATTTTAGATGATCTAAATATAATGAATGAAACAAAACCTACACATTATTTACAAGAATATTCATTGCGATTTGTGCTATCCTAGGTTACGCACTAGGAAACATTTAAAGTGTCAAACTGCAATTATTATTTTTTTAAGTCAGGGCATTCTGTTAGTTTTTTGTTACTGTTGATTATTTTGCACCAATAAATGTATTTAAACCTATGATAGTACCGAAAACTCAGTTTGAACTAACTTTTATTTCAATATCTGAATTTAATAGATAGATAGATAGATACTTTATTGACTTAAACTTTTACAGTTTCTCATCATTACATACATAATTTGTAATACATAATTATAATCACATGACAGGTTACACATACTTCTACACACTCACTTATAGTTCAATTTTCAGTACTCCTTAATTAATCATAGGTCATATAAATCACACATTTTAATCAATAATCCAAGGATATCAAAAAACAAAAGGAATTATATATAAAATAACAATTTATGTGAGGATGTACTTGAATATATTTTAAGAAATAATATTTGGAATAGAACATCTGACAGTAAACGCCTCTGACAAATATTTACTTAAGTTAAAAAGTTCTTTCTTCTTTGAAGATTGTAGAAGTGTTATAAATTTAAACATATTTGGCCTTTGTATGTAATATTTTCTAATATATTTCTTTCTAATATCATCATAAGATGTACAAATTAAAACAAGGTGAAATTCGTCTTCAATTTCAGCTGAATTACATATTTGACAAACTCTTTCATTTCTTTCAATCCTATGTCTTGCATAATGACCTGTCTCAATTCATAAGCTATGTGAAGATAAACAAAATTTAGTAAAAAACACTTCGTAATCTTTTTGTACATAAAATATTCAGATAGTTTTCATATCCAAATTTATCTTTAACATGTCTATACAAACTTGATAATACTCTATTTTCTTGTAGATCAGTGTTCCATTTTTGAATAAAACAATCCAGCAACCTCTGTTTAAAGCTAGATATAAAATGTTGATGGTTCACCCTTAAAGGATCATCCCATACATACATAAAGCCATAAGTATTAAGCAGAGATATTACATTGGATAACCAATTGTTTAAACCACTTTTACAATCAGATAATGAAGATTTATATATAGATGATAAAATTATATTTTCTGTTGTAACTAATTTCAACCAATATCTAACTTTTCTAGTATATCTTGTGATAAATAATGGATAACGCGCCAATTCACCGTAAACAATAGCATTACTCGTTGTCAGTTTTACTACTAGAATGTGTTTACAAAACTTGAGATGAATTCTCTCTATCTCTTTCGATTTTATGAAACCCCAGACTTCACAGCCGTAATTGAGTATTGATGAGACGAAAGCATCAAATAATTGAAGGGATGTTTTAGGTTTAAGTTCAGTTTTTCTTATGTTTGCAGTTAAAAGATTCATAGCTTTTAATGCTTTGCCGCACACAGCCTGTTGATTTAACGTATAAGACCTAGTGCAGTTAAATACAACTCCAAGATAATTAAAATCATCTGAAACCTGTAATAATGCTCCGTTATAAGAAAAGTTTTCATCAACGGTTTCTCTACCTCTTTTACGAAAAACTATAACCTTTGTTTTTTCAGTATTTACTTCCAGACCCCAAGTTTCACAATATTCATATAGACGATTTAAGCTCATTTGCAGATCTTGCGGAGTATTACCTGTTAACACCATATCATGAGCAAAAAGCAGTAAAATTAAAGAAATGTCATCTAATGATAAACCACTGTCTATTCTATTTTGCAAATATAACTCTAAATCTTCAATAAACAATGCAAACATGATCGGAGACATTATCTCCCCTTGCTTCAAACCGACTGAAATCTCGAAAAAAATCGAGAAAGAACCGCAGTATTTAATGCATGATTTGACAGTGTTATACATAGAATGAATTATTCTTAGCATTTTCCCGTTAATACCAAATTTATATAACTTTAACCACATTGCATTTCTATAGATAGAATCAAACGCTTTTTTAAGGTCTATAAAAGCACAATAAAGACGTTTTTTATTGTTTAGAATTTTTTCGATTATACTATGAAGTGCGAAAATTGCATCTACCGTTGATCTGCCTTTCATAAAGCCAAATTGTGCGTCCGATACAGTATTATTAATCTCACACCATTTATTAATCCGGGTGTTCAAAATACTTGTAAAAAGTTTTCCCATACAACTTACTAGTTATTCCCCTGTAGTTACTAACCATGTCTTTATCACCTCGCTTGTGCAAGGGGATTACAAAACCTTCAGTCCATTCCAGTAGGAACGCCACGGACCTATAACATATCAGTTCTGTTCGCATTTTAACTCCGCGAACATGGACTATTTCTTTGTATTTTACGGACTATTTTACGAATTTTCAACTAAAACAGACGCCATTTTTTTACACCCGAAATTGGGCGCGCTACGTCGGCGAGCACTACGGGTACCTATGGAGTCTAACAACACGCGTACAGTGTTTCATACCGTAGATTATGTAAAAACTAATACCTTACCGGACGAAATAACGTCCCATTATGTGTCAACACGATGCAGTGTTGGTGACTGACAGGTCACCGTGACATAACTTGACACGTGAAATTGACATGTTGTTGCAAGTTGGATTTGGGATTATTGTCTGCTGCTGGAGGTCCATGATCAAGGTATTTGTTTTGTCATTAAAATGTGTTTGTTAATAAACAGTACACACCCCTTTTAGATCGTGCATATTTAGACATTGGCAAAAAAAGTAGTGTATAGTGTATAATAGAAAGTTCATAATCACTATAAGTGTTTTTCGTGTACTCCGATCTTTCCAGTAACTGGATGTTCTGTAAACTGTAGAACGTTTCGTGGAATAAAACAATTGCTAGTAGAAATGCTATCAATGTCCCCCGCACCCCGCCCCCACCCAAGTACGGTAGATGGGGGTGTGGGGGTAGATGGAGCTTGCATACCGAAAACAAGGAGGGGGTAAGAAAACTAGAAACCCCCTCCACCCCCACCCCTCAGATGCATGAATGTAAATAGTTAGCGTTGTCTCTATATCGTTATGTTATCCCCATTTTCTCGCACATTCGTGAATACATAACCCGATACAACTACCATTGAAACAATGTAATCTGCCATAGACATTTGACTGAAATCGGTCAGATTCATATTTATGTACAGTAAAGTTTTGAGGCAAGGAAGTGATTTTGAATTTACATTTATTTACATTCTGTTGCGAAAAAAACAACGCAATTTCGAGAAAGTACATTTCACTTAAAAGCCTTTAAGGCGGTGTAGCTACTACGCTTGCCTCCAGTGTGTCTCAAAAGAAATGACTATTCCATGGGCTGGAAATATGCTGTGAAAGTGGAACAATGTTTTTAATGGATCTCCAGTTGGGCTACATTATATTTTACATGTATAATGAATGATGAGAGATGTTTTTATTACATTAACAGTGTTATTGAGCACAAGTAGTATTCATGCTTTATTCAATTTAGTTTTTTTATCTTTTCTTTTTTAAATATGTTACATTATGTATAACAAAGGATAAACTATGTCTGTTTGATCATTGACATTGGATTGATGTTGTTTTCAGAGAGGTCTCAAATGTGAATCGTGCCCTTGAGCAGCTCTAAGTGAATTGATACTGACGACTTCAGAATGTCAAGCCGTATTAAATGCCATTGGGTCATATGGAGGTAAGAGCCTTTTTAAAAATTGTTTGCACTTTAGTAGTTCTTTAAATGGAGCTTGTGTTATGCTTGCACGGTGCTGTTCAAAGTTAGAGTAAAAATATTTCAGTGATAGTGCAGCGTGATTGTCATATGAGCTCGTGTAAACTACATGTACTGGATACATGCGAAAACAAGTTGTGTTAAAGGGACACTAGGCAGTCTCTATTTGTTTAAAACTTCTGGAGTTCGGTTAATTTTTCTGCATAGTTTGCATTTGTGCATCATTAATATTATTTATTAGAATAGTTCAGAAGAAATTGTTTTACACATTACTTACTGTTGATAATAGTGCACCTATAATAATTTATTTAACTTTTAATGCAAGCAGGTTTAAATTTAACATGTTACCAGGTTAACAAATGGAGATGCTAATGTTAAAGCTTGATACATACTTCAAGATTGCCGTGTGTCCCTTTAACATCATCTAATTGGTCTATGTGATGGGTCCTCAATTTATTAAAGGAACACAGAGCAAATTTCCAATCTTGTGTCTGTTTTACACATTTTCACATCAGAACAGACCACACATCTACAAAAGTGTCTTCTCAACTGCCCTTTTTAATCATGTTTTATTTCTAAAACTAGCGGCATCACCAGGTTTTGAGAGAGAAAATAAATAGTTGTATATTAATGTTTTCTCCCCATGTTGATGTGCCATTTACTCAGTTTTGGTCAAGGGACGTTTATAACATATCGGCTTTGAATCCAGTGAACACGGATTCAATTCTTACTGGCGCCACTGGGTTACTTCGATGTGTCCTGCTAGCCTCGTTCGTCTGATGGGAACGTAAACCGGGTGGTCCTGTGTATCGGAGTCTGTCCTCCCTCCAAGCACGTTAAAGAACCATAGGTATCTAATCGGTAGTAAGCGTAGGGCAGGGTTCCTGGATGCCTATGTATCTTTCCTCCTCTCTTTCGGGCGGTTCGAAATAACCTAAACAACTTGTTGATGAGGCGTTAAACAATAATTAAATTTTAAAGTGTCCCATTCACCTAAATATGCCCTAGATCCCTCTCGCAACACCTGATTCAAATTGAATACTCTGCTCGACTTATATTAACTTTTTATTCTATGTCTTTCTTTTCTTTCAGTCTGCACGTCATGTGGAAGAAGACTCCATGTACACCACTGGCCAGAGTCAATGCTGAAGTTTATGTTCGCTCAATTATTTGCTTAATAAAGTATACATATGAACTAAAATATTGTCTTTATAATTATGTCTTCCACCACAAAGTGGTAGGTGAGACAGATTAGATTTGGCCTTTCCGTTCGTCTGTCACAAATCTTGTCTGCGCTACTTGTTGGATTTTGACGAAACTTTGTACAAACTCTTTATTACTTTCTCTGAAGCTAATTTCATAAAACTTCATACTTTAAATGCCTTTGGTGAAATGATAATCCCTGTTTATTTTGAAGTCAGTAGTTGAAAGGTCCGTTACCATGACCGGAAAATGAAAAGTATTGCCCACACAGTTTTTCCTCTTACCTAAAGCAAATTTCATGAAACTTCATTGTTGGACAGTGGAAAGAGGATGATCGTTTGATTTTTAGGTAAAAGGTCAAGTTCCCTGCAGACATCCACTATCCAAGGATAAGCATATGTTACAACACACATGTTATAATATTAATGGTATAATATATGAATATTTTCTTGCACAATGTTGAATCCAGTAAAACAAGTGGTTTTGTTCACCGATACTGTCGCCTGTGAACCAAACCACTTGTTGTTAAATTACAGGATTCAACAGTGTGTAAGACATATTCCGATCATCCATTTTTTTTTAAATCATAAATTAAAAAATATATATATTAAAACAAACAAAACATGCTATTTGATGAAAACAGACGTATTCAAATTTTCAAAATAGCAATATTCGCAGAATATAGTAGATTTCAACTGCTGAAAACAAACATGTATTTTTTTTCCAGGAAATAATACTTCTATGAATATAGTATATATGTTCAGGGAAATGTTTAATATGTCTGTTTTCAAATACTACAAATCGTAACGCACCGCACATGTATATTCAGTATTTACTTTCAATATAGTAGTGAGTATGACTGCGTTCTGGGACCATAGAAATATAAAAGAATAATATATATAACTATATATGCCCTGTTTCACAACACCACAAATCTGGCAAGTGCTCCATTGACACAATGTCATGTCCACGTTTATGTTATGAAATCTTCGAGTCTACACATAATCATGTTTGTTACCGACAGCAGCATGTATGTTACTCGTCAGTCATTTATTTACTTGGTTAAAGGGACACATGCCAATCTTGCTTTCTTTAAAACTCGAGTCGCCCCCTCAGTTTTAAACGAACAGTTAAAAGAATATACTTCTTTCTGCCTGTTAAACTTATATTAGTTTATCGCTTTTTCTGATTTCGAAAATTAACTCTGCAACGTATGTTGCCGCCATCATGATTTCATTTTCCGATATACCGTTGCAACATTGTTTGTTAAAATAAATTGGCCACTCTGACATAAACCCAAAGCATGTATAGATAAAAAATTTAGTGTAAAATACATGAACACATACATTTTAAATATATGTGTTTACATAACGAAATTATTTAATTGTTTCTGTAGCCGGTCGTCTTTCCTTAATGAATATGAATGTTGCCGTCTTTGGGTCGGACGGTCCTGTTACTTAATTAGTACTTGTCTCCGTTTATTGAAATTCTACATATATACAAAGGAGAGATGTATCTATATGATTTTGTTATTATGCTCGCTTCTAAAATGACGAAATAAATCGATTTGAATAAAAGGCGCATTCTCAGCAATACACAACGTATTGTGTGTACGGGTTGGAGGGGTGAAACCCACGGGGTTGGAGGGATACTACCGTAATGTTGCTCTCATAAATACTGTTAACATACTACATCAATAATATAACAACTACTGAACAATGCTGAAATCGATTTATCTTTATAAATGAATTCATAATTCCACAATTTTATTCCGTGCGAAGATCGATTTGGAACGTCGATTCGGCGTATTTAAACGATTACGGTGTACTTTGTTAATTTTCGGGGGGAAAAAGTACTTGCATCCGATTTTTTTTTATATTTTACATATCTACAGAGGAAAGATGTATTTACGCGTACATGCTTTTGTTTTTTTCTCTCGCTTCTAAAATGATGAAATAAATCAAATTTGATTAAAACTGCGCATTAGCAGCCTAATCAATACGGTATGGAGGGTGGTGGGGGTGGAATGAGGGGCGGGGCTGCAGGGATACTACCGTAATGGTGTCCTTGAGAAAAACGGTGAACATTCTACTCTAATAATTTATTAAATACAGAACAATGTTGAAATCAATATATCTCTTAAAAAGGATTTCACAATTTCATGGTTTTATATCCCGCGTGTACATTAACTTCGAAAGGCGATTGTTCATATCTTAGCGAACACGGTGTACTTTGTTAATTTTGGGGGGAAAAAAGTACTTTTTTCTGATTGACTTTAAATTTTGGGTTTTAATAGTAGACATGTCAATGAACACTTTCGTGTAAAAAAATTCATTCTCGCTGTTAAAACTTAATTTTTTTGCATTTTTTTCGGATTCAGAAAATTAGCACTGCAACATATATTTTCACAATCCTCATATCCTTTCCCGACGTACCGTTACAATTTTGTTTGTTAAAACCTATTCTGAGCACTCCGGCATAAACCATTAGCATGTATAGATCAGAAATTTAATCTGGAATGCATGGATACATACATTTGAAATATATGTATTGAAATAATGGAATTATTTCATTTATTGTGTACCCGGTCGCGTCTGTAAATGTATATGCATTATGCCGTCTTTGAGTCCGTGGGTCATGTTAGTTAATTTTGGGGGGAAAAAAGTACTTGTCTCCGATTTCATTAAAAATTTGCATATGGACAGAGGAAAGATTTATCTACGCGTACATGCATTTGTTTTTATTCTCGCTTCTAAAATGACAAAATAAATCGATTTTGATTTAAAAGCGCATTTTTGGCAATTTAAACCTTAAAACAACCTAAATTTATCCCTTTGGAAAATACCTTTAACTATTAATGGGAATTACACGAAGTGTACACCAATTCTGTTCGACCAATGTAGTTTGTGAATATTATTACTTTAACAACGATCTGTGATGGTGTTTTGTTATAATCACAGTTTATAAATAAGAGGTGAAGAAATCTGACCAGTGACAATTTTCCCGATAATGTCATTTTGTTATCGATTTTATCACGTGACCTTGTTTGATAAATATTCCTACGCCATAGGGCTGGCGTTCCTACTGTTCATCCGGAAAATATCCTGAATCAAATATTACCTTAAAAATGTTATATGCCCAGATAAAAAATCGCAAGTTGAGATAAAATATTCATTTACAATATTATCTCCAGAAACTTTGTTTTTGTTTAAGGCACGAATTGCTGACTCAACTTCGCTTACAGTAATCTGTATATCGAGTTCTTCAAATATTGCATCGCCATCATTAAAATTATGATTATTATTAAAATCTTCAGCTTCTTCAGAAACCGACACGTTTATATCCTTAAACATATTTATAAAGTATGAACTAAATTCATCCATGGAAATATCAGGAGTGTTGCGTTTGCTTTAAATAAATAGTTTCCAAAACTCACGTGGTTTAGAATGGCGCATTTTTTCTAATTCTTTCATTTGTTTGAATTTGTACGATCGTTTCTTTTTCTGAATGAATTTCTTGTAAATCAATTTAGTATTAGCCAGTAACACCCTATTTTCGTCCGTCTTGTTTCTGTTAAAGTTGAATAATGCCTCTTTGTAACGTGTTTTAGCAAGAACACATTCATCATCGAACCATTTATTAGTATCGCTGTTGTGTACTTGATAAGACGGCCTCAAGATCTTTCGTTTTTTAAAGAGCAGATCCGCAACATCACGTATTCTATTTGTAAATAGTATAATAGGTTATTCATATCATCTTTGATTACATTATCAAGATAATTATTGAAAAGTGGCAATTTAATTATTATACCACTACGAAATATTTCTTTGTATGTAATGCCCCACTTCGTATTTTCAAGGTTTATTATGTTACTTTTACAGTTATGGTTATTACCCTTAATAACAAACGATAACGGTGCATGGTCACTGAATTTAATACAAAACCCTGTGGGGTTCTGAAAAACTGAAAGGTATATATCTGCAGCACGCCCGTGCAAAACGTGTTTCACACCTTAGCCACAATCGGTCTTCACAGTTCGATGATTTTTATTTGCAAAACGTGAAATGGGAAGATTTCATGCCCAGTAAATATAAAGGATCTTACATCAAGTTACATCAGTACTCATGCATTATTGAATTTATTAAACGAGTTGGAAAAATGATTTAATGCGAGGCTCTTGGTATATCGAAAATACAGAATGGTGTTATTCCACCCCCACACCGTAAGTTATGTGATAAAGTATGTTTATTTTATGATAAGCAATGAAATGCTGCATTTTACCAGGAAATAAACGTGTCACTTCATACTGTGAAATATAGAGGTGTTTTTTTTCAGTTGGAACTACTTTTTTCAATGTAAAAAAACAACTTGTACTAAGAAAATTAGCTATATATTTTGTTTAAATCGGTCATTTTTTCTAGTTGTCATTTACAGTACTGTAGAGTAGAGTAGAGTAGAGTAGAGATGTCAGTTTGTCGGGTCAATGTTTTTTCGAAAAATACACTTTTTTTTCAGAAAGTTCACGTGAAAGTTGTTATATCATTGACTTGGTCATAAAAAAATAATTGAGTCATTGTTTATTGAAATCGGTCAAGTATTTTGGAAGGTATGATGAGTTCATAGCAACTTCAAAATACGGACACCATGATGTCAAATTTTCATGTGTTTTTTCTGCATAAAAGTTGATTACATAACCTACAATAAAAAGAACATTTGCTGTTTTGGAGTGAATAACATATTTTATTTCATGGAGAAGTGAGCAAACTTTATATACTTAAGGGAAAAAACCACACCACTTGGGAATTTACGCTATATATTGCATGCATAATATGCTGCTGTTAATCGAATGGTACATGGCTGTATTAGATCTTTTCTTTAGGAAAAAATGTCAACAAATACACATAACACCCAAACGTTATCCCTTCAAAGTTTCGTTATTGGTAGAATACGTGTTTGGCTCCAGCAGGTGAGCAAACTTAGGATGTACACTTTTGCAATCTCTTCACACTTATAACAATATTGAAATGGCTAAACTTTTCAAAGCGGAACTTCAACATTTATGAATTTCGTGTTACAAAGTGTACTATTATTACACAGTCTACAACATCACAGTTTAGTCCTCTCTCTAACTACCTGCAACCCTTTTGTTTACAAAACATATTGGGCTTTCTGGAATATTACATGGAATTAAGTGTGCAGTACAATATATAGTGAAAATTTTCAAGTTGCATTTCTTTTTTCGTTTACTATATTTTCACAAATGCAAATTCCTTTATGTATTAAACGTATAGCACAGGCATTGTAAGAGAAACAATTTCATGTATAAAAGTGTCGCATTTTAAAGTATTTCGAGTATGCACAAAGTTGGAAAACTGTAGGACATAGTGGCAAGTAGTGGTTTAGAAACTCAAAGTTAAATACAGACGATCTCGGATATATTAACAGACAAACGGATCGATGTCACTGTGCCTATTATGTGAGCTATTCGCTAAAGGTGCTCTACAAAATATGTATACCGGTATATAGTATATCTACATATAGTATATATAGAGAATAATAAATGGGTATTTTCATATCACACCCTGTATCAGGCCCGATACACCATATCAGCCCGAGAGATTTAGCTCGAGGGCTGATATGGGTCGAGGGCCTGTTATAGGCTGTGATATGAAAATAAACATTTTAAATACATGTATAATTTGCATCTTCAGACTCGTATCTATGCAGATATTCTCATTCATTCTTACTGACCTTCCTTTAGTAGGAACATGCTATTATCATGTAGATGTTAGGGTATATGAAGTTTGAAAGCTGTATTGGGTGTTACTTGTATGTGTGAGAAATCAACTAAATTGACAGGATATAACAAGTAGGTCAAGGTTATTTTTTATTGACCTTTGTTTATTACTGGCATGTAGCTCTAAGTGTGTATGACGTTTTAATGGACATAATAAAAACCTTGAATGTAAAACGTTAATGAAAATGAACAAAGTGCAAACAGTAGGTCAAGGTAATTCATATTGACCTTCTTTTCATTCCGCTGTCCTGTAGTTGTAAACGTGTGTGAAGTCTGAAATCTTTATGCTTCTGGTGTCTGAAGAATGGACTTAACCAAAGACTTGAATGTACAAAGGTAGGCCAAAGTCAAATAACCCTTAACCTGCTAAGCATGACTATAATAGCCTTTGCATCCATTGTAAACCCAGATCAGCCTGCGAGTATGTGAGTAACTCAAAACTCCCCTTTGTCGCATAAATGGAATGGTCTTAATTCAGAGAAAGAACAGTCCATTATATATATGTAGCGGGTAAAGGGTTAATATTGACGTGCTATTGACAGGAACACACCGGGGTCAAACAGCTGTAAGAAGTTTGAAAGCTGTATCATGTGTATGGCTTTTTGCAAAACTGGAATGTAAAACTAAAGTTAAATTAACAAAATGCAAAAAGTAGGTCAATGTAATTCATATTGACCTACTTTTCATTGGAACATACGGCTGTTATGTAGATGTAAACATGTGAATTTTGAAAGCTCTATGGCTTCTGGTGTCTAAAAAAGAACGTTATCAAAATCTGTTTAACTTAAATGTAAAACTTCAACATAAATTAACAAAGTGTGAAAAGTATGTCACAGTCACTTCACATCGACTTACTTACTGATGTCATCAAGATGTGTGTATGAGTTTGAAAGATGTATGGCTTTCGGAATCTCAGTAATGGATTTAATAAAAGACTTGAATATAAAACTTTAATGTTAATAAATGGGTGCAAAATGTACGTGAAGGTCATTCATACTGACCTACTTTTGTTAGGAACATACTGTCATGTTATGTGTGAAGTTGAGAAAGCTTAAATGTAAAACATTTATCTGTATCGAATAAGTTTTAATGTGATCGGACGATTAACTACGATACATGGTACCGCCCGCCCAGACTGCGACCCCTTGTCTGACTAACGAGGCTAAGCAATTAAGTATCTTGCCCATGAATACATCGTAGAAACCTAGGGATGCTCGAAATGATCATTATGTGGTCCGAGTATTAAATTTCATACCCCATCCAACCCCTTCTCCAAGAAGCAAAAACAGGGTTGGCTGGGGTATGAAACAAAACCTTCATTTCGGCTTAAAACTTTTCATATTGTAAAATTAAACATTTAATAGGTGATTTTAAACAGGTTATCGCATTTGTTCAGTAAAAAATGTTTTCAAACCGGTTTTATTGTCGAAATATCCGTTATAAAATCCTGCTAATATACGCTTTCCAATCGCTTAATGGAATTAAGGCGGGACCACGTAATGTAACTCCGGATTCAAAGCCTACCATGCGATTCACTGAGCCATACCTGCTCAAGACAGGTTATACCATATTAATAAGGAAAATCAGTTGAGACTAAGGGTCATATGCCTTCTTGGCTATAGAAGGAAAACAACATGCCTTCATCTCAGCAACATGCCTTTGCCTTCATCTCTCTCAGCAACATGCCTTCATCTCAGCAACATGCCTTCATCTCAGCAACATGCCTTTGCCTTCATCTCAGCAACATGCCTTTGCCTTCATCTCAGCAACATGCCTTTGCCTTCATCTCAGCAACATGCCTTCATCTCAGCAACATGCCTTCAGACATGCCTTAATTGTCAATATTACAGCCATCTGAGGCTTCTTAATCACTTTTGATCACATAATATCAATTACTATTTGCCACTGAACTATGATAAAGTTGTTAATTTTTGAATGTAGAGGAGTTATGTATGAGTAAATGCCCAGTTCATGAAATTTACCATCAAACTCACATGCCTTCACAATTTTCTCTGGGAAACCCTATAAGGGTTATTTCAGTTTGTTGGTAGCATCATACAGATACATTTTTGTACTTTGGTTTCCTTTAATAAGAAATTTGTAAAATGCACAGTCAGAAATCAGGATAGGCCCAGCTGTATGTACTATGATTTCCTTAAAACAGAATGTAACAAAGATACGAGCATTAAACCCTTAACCCGCTACATATATATAATGAACTGTTATTTCTTTGAATTAGGACCATTCCATTTATGTGACAAAGGAGTGTTTTGGGAGAAAATGACTTATCAGCAGCCAGACATTGAACCCTGATCAGCCTGCGAGTAATGCTCATGATGTTATTTCATACAACAGGAATAACAATATTTGTATTTATAACATTTTTGTGTCAAGAAATCCTGATCTTTTGCTTAAGAAATAATAAATATGTACCGGTGCTTTATCCGGGAATAAAGTACAGTTAGGAGAGCGGATGCGTAGTAATTAACTCACGAATGTGTTAGCATAAGTGATTTAATTACCTGCATCCGAACGACAAACTGTATTTTATTCCCCGATAAAATACAGGTACGTATTTATTACTTCGATTCTAACACAACAATAACCCCGACTGTATACACTATTGTTGGGGCACTATATATTATCTTGGAGGTCAAGGTAATAAGGCTGCTATGTTTACAGGCTGTTCCATTGGACTCCCCCGTATGCAAAGTTCTGCGTTTCAATACACTAGTAGTCACGTGACAAACAATTAAGTCATTGCTTACGTAATATATCTTGCGCTGTATGACGTCAAACGTTCTCAGCTTGTTGAAGATGCTTATTAATGTTATATGTACTGATGCATATGATGGGTTTATATCAGGGGCGTGCACGGTTTGGGAGCATGGCAAGTTTGTTGTAATTAACATTTCATTAAAATTACTGTTGAGTTTGTCTTCGTGAGGTATATATACCAAGTGACGTCATGAAACGCGGCGCTTCCAACGGATGAAATATACGTGGGCAATTAATGGAACAGCTGTATTTTATCGTAGAATAACATGCAGCGGTCTCTCTTCTTTGCGTATATGAAAGACTGCGGAGGTCATGTTAGAATTTAATATAGAAATGTACTACAATACTTTCCTTAAACGAGACAGAGTTTTACATCTCACTAACAAATGATATATTGAAAGAAAAAAGAAACAAGACACGGGAATTTCCGCTATATATTGTATATACTGCACACTTAATTCAATATATATTCCAAGGAAATCCCAAAATGTTTTGTAAAAAAAAAAGTTGAGTTAGAGAAAGGACACAACTGTGATGTTGTAGATGTTTTAATGATAGTATACGTTTTAACAAGAAATTCATAAATGTTGAAGTTCCTCTTTGAAAAATTGGGCCAGTTCAGTACTGTATTTAACGTAAAGAGTTTGCAAAATTTTGCATCCTACGTTTCCTCCAAACGAGTACTCTGTCAATAATGAAATTTTGCAGGAATACTATTTGCTGTGTTACGTTTTGTTTTAGTTTTTTTTCCTAAAGAAAAGATCTTACGTAACCATGTACCATTCGATTAACAGCAACATATTGTACATACAATATATAGCGGAAATTCTAGTGTCGAGTTTCTTTTTTCTTTCAGTATATTATGTATTCGGTCAGCAACATCAGAGTGAGATGAGGGATGAATTTTCCCTCAGTCATGCCTCGGCCAGGGACCAAATCCAGTCAGGGCAGAGGTATGTAGCTCTAAAGCCAAGGCCTTACCGAGGCCGCTACTTTCCTTAAAGGGGTTGATGCACTATTTTCAAACAAGATTTATTTAAAAGGGCTCTGAAAATCTTGAAAAAAAGCTGAAAGAATAATCAAAATGCCATTAAAAATAAGATATGACCTTTGAAAATTTGCAAAGAACATAAATGGAGGCGGCCACCTTGGAACGATGTCATCGCGCCTTTTAACCATATATTGTATATTGACAAAATACGTTTTAAAGCAAAAGAAAATCACTGAAAATTGATTAAAAATAAATATACATGTATAAATTGTATGCTTATTTTTCATTTGCAGTGATTTTCTTTGCTTAATATGCATGCAATATATGGTTAAAAGGCGCGATGATGACACGATCCAAGATGGCCGCCTCCATTTATGACTGTTTGCACACTTTCATATCTCATATCTCCTTTATTTTTCATGACATTTTGATAATTCTTTCAGCTTTTTTCAATTTTTTCAGAGCCCTTAATAATAAACCTTGTTTGAAAATAGTGCATCAACCCCTTTAAAATAAATAAAATGAAAGTACAGTAGTAACAACGGTATTATTTCAGGTTTATTGCACACTACTAATCCATTACAACAAACACTTCACGACTATCATAATGTCCAACACAAATGTAATCTGTCATCTCTCGTTCCTAGCACACCTTTGGGAGGTTCAAAGGTCACGGCTGCAGTCTTGACCTTTTTGCTGCATTCTCTCTCGAACAACTGGAAAAGGTCAAATTATGCAGATGTTAGTTATATAAGGATGATAGATTAAATTTCATTATTCAATGCAGAGATAAGGAAATTTATTTCCAATTTCTTTTGGTTTTCTGACACAAACTATGTAAGTTTGTGAACTTTTAGAGCAGAAATATGCTGTTTTCAAAGGAACAGAATTTTATTAATCCGCTGCAATTTTCACGATTCATGATTCTTGCATATTACACATTGTTTTCACGTTTGTTTTTAGGGCTATTCCATGAAAACATACATCGGACCACAGGAAGGCACTTCTGAAATTGAACACCCACCCATAGATGCAAACTGAGTTTAAAGAAATTTTGGAAAATAGGGTTCACCCATAGTTTATTAAATTGCCTTCCTGGGGTCCCGGGTATGTTTTAATGGAATAGCCCTAATATATTTAAAACCATCATGTGTTTATGTCCCTATACACATCTGCGCTCTTCACTGGACTAAAGATGGTTAAGCCATTTTGGCTAAACACTTATATTTTCTTTAGCCAAATGAGTTTTGTTTAGCCAAATCTGGCTAAATATTTGATCACTTGAGCAACATGTATATGTTTTTATAAAAATTCGGTTCTATCAAAGTGCAAAAATTGTAACACAGTCTAGATTGGCAAGTGCCAGTAATCATTTAATAGCAGTTCTTTCAATTTATAGTATTAACCCTGAACCTGCTAAGCATGACTATAATAGTCTTTGCGTCAATTATAAACCCAGATCAGCCTGCGAGTAACACCCCTTTGTCACATAAATGGAATGGTCTAAATTCAAGGAAAGAACAGTCCATTATATAAATGTAGCGGGTTAAGGGTTTAAATTATAGCAGTTATGATTACACTGCAACCCACTCAAGGATTTTGATAAAGCATGTTTGCACCTACTAAAATGTAAAATAACCATTTTCACCATTTTGCCAATGCCAAATGCCCTTTTAAAGTTTGTTTAGCCTATGGCGGCTCATGAACGCTTATGAATAGACCAGCTCTTTCACATGTATAAAGAGCAATACAAAGAGACGTGATAATTCCAACTAAGAACGTACATTATCATCGTTCAGGTCCAGAAGTTCGGTGATGTTGGTCTCCTGATCGGGAAGTGCGTGATCAATCTTCTGTGTAACCTTGACAACATCAGGGTGAAAATGATGCTGTAATGTCTGTAAAACAAAGGTTTCCACATAAAACTAAGAGTGTTTATTATTTTTATGAAGTGGCATTCTGTCATATTTCACAGGTGCCTGGAACTCAGAATCAGACCTTTAGACCCTATAAATCAGACCCTGTCTGTTAGCATATATACACATTACACTTTGGTTTGCAATTATTTGAAATGTTTTCAGACTTCAAGTTTGCAAAATCTCTAAACATCAACCAATAAATGCCACTCACGATATGCATACTGGTCTTTTTTGTGGCAGAAGCAGACCAAGCCATTTTTCCTGGGTAGCACCAGTACTGTATACCTCCCGCTACTGTAAGAATCGACACTTTCTCAATTGGAAAGTCAAGCTTCCAATGAGAGGCAAGAAAGTTTTAGACCCAGCGTCTTTATTATCCCAGCTATGGAGGTACTCTATATATACTCAGTACATTTAAAAATGCAACATTTTTGATTTTCGTTTATGTTTAGTCTGCTGTTGTTTTTTTCAAATCAAGGTTGTAATTTATGTTAGTACACAAGTCTCTTTGTCCGAAAGGTTAACATATGGCGATACACAGTTGCATAAGATTTGCTGTACTACTTTCAAATATATTTCAAAAAATATCAAGTGTTGCGTTTTCAAATGTACTGAGTGTATATTCTGTAGGAATTCATATAAATTATATAAATCTGCATTTCTGATTACACTGCTGTTTAAACCAAAGACAGGAGGTAGCACACAGCAACATTGCATCTTGATTTAATTATTTTTCTACATATTTGCTATTAAATTACATTACTTGTTTGAATAGGTCAAAGCAAATTGTTTCCACATATTACTTATTGTTGATTATTTTGCACCAATAATTTATGGTAGAATAACGATTGATTGAATTGGATTTTATAGTAACAGCTAAGGTCATATGGCGACTTTCCAGCTTCCATTGGTGGAGGAAGACCCCAGGTGGCCCTCCGGGAAATTTTCATGCACGGGCGGGCACCTGGGTAGAACCACCGACGTTCCGCAAGCCAGCTGGATAGCTTCCTCACATAAAGATTCCTAGGCCCGAGGGATCGAACCTACAGCGGTGAGGGGCAAGTGATTTCAAGTCAGAGACGTTAACCACTCGGCCACGGACGCCCCTGGTAGAATAACGAAGACAAACTGTAAAGTCTGAATATTATTACATTTTATTTAAAGATGAATGACCATCCTTTTTATTATATTATCAATTTACAAATTTAACTCTTAAACATCATATGAACATTTCTTGATAGTCCCGGAGAGAAACATATCCGCTACTAATTTGTATGTAAAAATAAGTATTATTTGCATGACGTAGATACTACTTATACCACTGCGCGACTGCACTGGGAAATGAGGTAAATCTGAATTGTATAGCTGCACCATTATTGCCAGATAATTGATAAATACATTTACCTGTGGATTTAATTTTCTACGTCATCAAATAAAATCTTAGTCTCGCTTTTCAGCGATATTGCAATGTGTGAATCGTAAGTATCTTTTGTTGTGTATTGATTTCGATTTAAATAAACATAAACATGTTCATGAAACAAAACATGGCCGGAGAACTTTAAATACATGATTATGCAAGCAAATTTAAAGTCAAAATGATACTGGCTTAATAAATCGAGATGCTAATTTTAATGTCTGATAAAACTACAAGACTGCAGTGTAACCCATTTAAAGTACAAACCTTGAGTTCCCATAGGCACGACTCCAAAGCCCGACATTTGGCTGGCTCTGGTTCTAGGGGGTCATATGGATCTTCCAAGCCTGAATAATGTGTTCAACATATTAGATAGTTCAGCAAGACTGAATAGTCAGCAAAAGTGGTTAAAAATACATGTAACAAGAAATATAATCATTAACTGACAAATGCCCCCCGAAAATTTTGCCTCATTTGACCTTTGATCTCCAAGTGTGACCTGATCTTTGAGGTAAGGACCTGATTCTTGCACATGACACACCTTCTCATTGTGGTTAACAGCTGTGTGAAGTTTCATGGAAATCCCTTCAGTTCTTTCAAAGTTATGGCTGAGACATGATTGTTTCGGACCGACGGAAGAACGGACGAACAAACGGACGGACGGTGTGATTACTATAAGCCTCCCTTCGGGGGCATAGAAACTTGTATGACAATTCTTAGAGGCTCTTTTGCAGTTAAGATTCCGATGGCATGACTCATCAAAGATAGCATAAAAGTGGATGTGATAGCAAAGTATTTGTATCGATTTTTCTCCAAATAGCGGAGCTTAATTTTAGGGCTATTCCATTAAAACATGTCTAGAACCCCAGGAAGGCAATTTAATAAACATCTATGGGTGAACCTTATTTTCTGAAATTTGATTCTTCAAACTCAATTTTGCATCTATTGGTGGGTGTTCAATTCAAAAGTGCCTTCTTGGCATCTGATGTTTGTTTTAATGGAATAGCCCTTATTTAACTTCACACCACCAATCCTTGTCTGGCTGTCTATAGAAACAATAAAGCATGACAAAACTGACCACTACACAGAAACCCCTGGCTCAGCAATGACGTATAATAAGATACCATTTCATCATCACCCAAAACAAGTTATCTCATTACAATATATTGCTATAAACATCATCATCATCATTATCACAACCACACACAATTATCACCATCATCATCATCATAACCTCCACCTCATCATCACTACCACCAACATCATCACCATCATCATCATAACCTCCACCATCATCGCAACCACCACACATTATCACTAACACCGCACATCATCGCCATCTTCATCATAACATCCACAGTCATCATCATAATCGCCACGTCATCCTCACTACCACCACACATCACCATAACCCCTACCTCGTCATCACTACCACCACCTCGTCATCACTACCACCACCTCGTCATCACTACCACCACCTCGTCATCACTACCACCACCTCGTCATCACTACCACCACCCATCACCATAATCCCCACCTCGTCATCACTACCACAACCTCGTCATCACTACCACCCCACATCACCATAACCTCCAACTCATCATCACTAAGAGCACCTCGTCATCACTACCACCACCTCGTCATTACTACCACCACACATCCCCATAACCACCACCTTGTTATCACTACCACCACCTCTTCATCACTACCACCACACAACACCATAACCACCACCTCGTCATCACTATCACCACACATCAACCATAACCACCACCTCTTCATCACTAACACCACTTCGTCATCACTACCACCACCTCTTCATCACCACCACCAACTCATCATCACTACCACCACACATCACCATAACCCCCACCTCGTCATCACGCACTACCACCACCTTGTCATCACTACCACCACCTTGTCATCACTACCACCACCACCTTGTCATCACTACCACCACCTTGTCATCACTACCACCACCTTGTCATCACTACCACCACCTTGTCATCACTACCACCACCCATCACCATAACCACCACCTCGCCATCACTACCACCACCTCGTCATCACTACCACCACCTAGTCATCACTACCACCACCTTGTCATCACTACCACCACCTTGTCATCACTACCACCACCCATCACCATAACCACCACCTCGCCATCACTACCACCACCTTGTCATCACTACCACCACACAACACCACCATCATCATACAACAATAACCTTTCCCTACCTGACTCGGCATCCGGTCGATTTATTAGCTGTTTACAATTTGGATGTCTGTTGATCAGGTTATATATAAATGGTACGGCTATCAGCAGGCCCGAGGGTGGTGCCGTGAGGGAGATACGTGACAACCTCTTGATGAATGCTGCAACAAGGTAGGCAGGCAGATGTCTGCAAGTAGATTTTTGTAGAGAATATTTTTTTATTATTTGAAAGTATTTAATAGTAACAAATGTATGTATATTAGAAATTATAAGAATGAACTAGACAGGTGGTTCCATGGAACACTTGTGCCGCCTGCCGTGTGCTACTTTCAGCTTGGTTAGGTTGCAGGTTAAAGTTTTATGAAAATGGGCAGAACTCTGTCAAAATGAAAATCAGAGTTATTGGGCATATTTAACGACATTCCTGGAGTTAAGATGAAAATGTGTGTAAAGTTTTATGAAATAGGTCAAAAACTTTTCAAGTTATGGCCATGGTTAGGTTGCAGGTTAAAGTGTGACGGACGACGACAGACGATAAAAAATTATAATAGTTTCAAGTGTGTGTGTGTTTGGGGAGTGGGGTAGGCGGTTGCAACATATATGTGTAAGAATTGACAAAAGCAACACAGAAATATGTAAAAAAAAAAAATCAAGTCTGGGGCGGGTAGGGGGTAGGGGGGTGATGGGGTGAGAGGCGGGGGTGTCGTGGTGGGGGCGGGGAGGGTTGCAACATGTATGTGTAAGAATTGACTAAAACAACACAGAAATAAGTAAAAAAAAAAAAAAAAGTGTGGAGGGGAATGGGGGCGGGGGTAGTGGGGTGGGGGGGGAGGAGGGAGCCCATGCCCCAATATGGGCGAAGTAATAAGATGCATAATGCTATAACAAATCCAAAACAAAAATTATAGATATATACATGCTTACATGCAAACCTAGATCTGCCTTTATTGCACATTTTATGGGCCATCACAATTTGGGTTCCATGGGAGCCCAGAATTCGCAGAAGACAAAAATTACTTATCCAACCCTTTACAACATACTATAAGGAAACCAATTCCAAAATTTAGTTCAGCTACGACAAAAAATGTAAGAGATATAGACCTGTAAACACAGCTTACACGCAAAATTTGATGTGAAACAGACATATTTTAAGGGCTATCAGAATTTGGGTTCCATGGGAGCCCAGGGGTTACAGGAACCAAAATTGCTTATGCAGCCTTTAAGATAATGCTACAAGGAAGCCCATGAACAATTTTGGTTGTGGTAGGATAAGAAATGTAAGAGATATAGACTTGTAAACACAGCTTACACGCAAACCTTGATGTGGGACGCCGACGCCGACGCCAACGCCGACGCCAACCCCGGGGTGATTACATAAGCTCTCTTATTCTTCGAATAGTCGAGCTGAAAATTAAAACAAAAAACATGGAAATTCCATGAAATACAGGTTTTCCATTTGAAATGCTATTACACTACCGGTAAGATGAAAATGAAGTACCAAAAGTTTTTTTCTACAAAAAAACAGCAATTACATAAATGAAGTTGTTGAAGTTCTTGTATTAAAGTGATATAACAGTGTACAATACAGAATAAAAAGAATGACATAAGAATCAGAAACATAAATGCATACACAGTAAATGAGGACTGTAAAGAAAGAAAATATTTGTTAGTAAGGCATATGTAAGCTACATACACAGCAAGTTTCGTTCAAATATCTAATTCCTATTCCTAAGTTAATTGAGTGTATATTTTTTCTATTTCTGGTAATAGTGACCTTGACCCCAGTGACCCCAAATGTAATCCCAAGTTTCCTTTCCATATAACGACTTACGTACATACACAGC
The DNA here is from genome assembly GCA_037043455.1 of Cyrtodaria siliqua. Lineage (NCBI taxonomy): Eukaryota > Metazoa > Mollusca > Bivalvia > Adapedonta > Hiatellidae > Cyrtodaria > Cyrtodaria siliqua. The sequence continues at coordinate 71,649 of JAWPHD010010155.1, read as the reverse complement.
AAGTTTCGTTCCAGTTTCTCATTCCCAACTCAAGTTATTGAGCGGAAAACGTTTTTCTATTTTTAGTAACAATGACCCTGACCTTGACCCCAAGTGCAATCCCAAACTTCCCTTTGATATAAGCTACCTACATAAAAAGCTTCATTCTAATATCTCATTCCTTACTTAAGTTATTGAGCTGAAATCATTTTTCTATTTTTAGTATCAGTAATTGATGTTTTTTTGTAGAAAAAAACTTTTGTTACTTCATTTTCATCTTACCGGTAGTTTCTGAAACAGGGCAACACATTGACCAAATGGGGTTGGCAAACTTACGTTGAAGACAAAAATATGTCACACAGATGGAAGAACCTAGATCTGTATTTGACATGAAATACCGAGGGCTCAAACAGGGCGTACAACTTGGTGTAGAAGTCAGGGTAGTTTCTGCAAAAGAAAGCATAATGTGAACAGTGTATCAGCTTTGGACTTGCTACAAATTTATAGCATTAAAAAGGAGAAGAAAAATCTCGAAAACAAAAAAAGTTATTAAACTGAAAGGGAATGTAGCGACACAGCCAAACCAGCTCTGTTACTGAGAGTTCTGAAAAACTTGGGAGAATGTAAAAGAATTATTAAAATTGTATGATAAACAAAAAAGATATGACTATTTGAAGGTTGTTCTAAAACGGATATGTAAGCCGCCATTTTGAGAGCTATGACATCAGAGTTCTAAATTACCATATATGGAATATTGATAAATATCATTTAAAGCTGTAGGTGCATTTATCTGTTTTTGTTAGCTTATTCTGCATTTGCCATACACCATGATTCTATTCATGATATTAGCTCATTCTACATTTGCCATGCACCATGATTCTATTCATGATATTAGCTCATTCTGCATTTGCCATGCACCATGATTCTATTCATGATATTAGCTCATTCTACATTTGCCATGCACCATGATTCTATTCATGATATTAGCTCATTCTGCATTTGACATGGACCATGATTCTATTCATGATATTAGCTCATTCTGCATTTGCCATGGACCATGATTCTATTCATGATATTAGCTCATTCTGCATTTGTCATGCACCATGATTCTATTCATGATATTAGCTCATTCTGCATTTGCGATGGACCATGATTCTATTCATGATATTAGCTCATTCTGCATTTGCCATGCACCATGATTCTATTCATGATATTAGCTCATTCTGCATTTGCCATGCACCATGATTCTATTCATGATATTAGCTCATTCTGCATTTGCCATGCACCATGATTCTATTCATGATATTAGCTGATTCTGCATTGCCATGCACCATGATTCTATCATGATATTAGCTCTCATTCTACATTTGCCATGCACCATGATTCTATTCATGATATTAGCTGATTCTGCATTTGCCATACACCATGATTCTATTCATGATATTAGCTCATTCTACATTTGCCATGCACCATGATTCTATTCATGATATTAGCTCATTCTGCATTTGCCATGCACCATGATTCTATTCATGATATTAGCTCATTCTGCATTTGCCATGGACCATGATTCTATTCATGATATTAGCTCATTCTGCATTTGCCATGCACCATGATTCTATTCATGATATTAGCTCATTCTGCATTTGCCATGCACCATGATTCTATTCATGATATTAGCTCATTCTGCATTTGCCATGGACCATGATTCTATTCATGATATTAGCTGATTCTGCATTTGCCATGCACCATGATTCTATTCATGATATTAGCTGATTCTGCATTTGCCATGCACCATGATTCTATTCATGATATTAGCTCATTCTACATTTGCCATGCACCATGATTCTATTCATGATATTAGCTGATTCTGCATTTGCCATACACCGTGATTCTATTCATGATATTAGCTCATTCTGCATTTGCCATGCACCATGATTCTATTCATGATATTAGCTCATTCTGCATTTGCCATGCACCATGATTCTATTCATGATATTAGCTCATTCTGCATTTGCCATGCACCATGATTCTATTCATGATATTAGCTGATTCTGCATTTGCCATACACCATGATTCTATTCATGATATTAGCTCATTCTGCATTTGCCATGGACCATGATTCTATTCATGATATTAGCTCATTCTGCATTTGCCATGGACCATGATTCTATTCATGATATTAGCTGATTCTGCATTTGCCATGCACCATGATTCTATTCATGATATTAGCTCATTCTACATTTGCCGTGCACCATGATTCTATTCATGATATTAGCTCATTCTGCATTTGCCATGCACCATGAATCTATTCATGATATTAGCTCATTCTGCATTTGCCATGCACCATGATTCTATTCATGATATTAGCTCATTCTGCATTTGCCATGCACCATGATTCTATTCATAATATTAGCTCATTCTACATTTGCCATGCACCATGATTCTATTCATGATATTAGCTCATTCTGCATTTGCCATGGACCATGATTCTATTCATGATATTAGCTGATTCTGCATTTGCCATGCACCATGATTCTATTCATGATATTAGCTCATTCTACATTTGCCATGCACCATGATTCTATTCATGATATTAGCTCATTCTGCATTTGCCATGCACCATGATTCTATTCATGATATTAGCTCATTCTACATTTGCCATGGACCATGATTCTATTCATGATATTAGCTCATTCTGCATTTGCCATGGACCATGCTTCTATTCATGATATTAGCTGATTCTGCATTTGCCATGCACCATGATTCTATTCATGATATTAGCTCATTCTACATTTGCCATGCACCATGATTCTATTCATGATATTAGCTCATTCTGCATTTGCCATGCACCATGATTCTATTCATGATATTAGCTGATTCTGCATTTGCCATGCACCATGATTCTATTCATGATATTAGCTGATTCTGCATTTGCCATGCACCATGATTCTATTCATGATATTAGCTCATTCTGCATTTGCCATGCACCATGATTCTATTCATGATATTAGCTCATTCTGCATTTGCCATGCACCATGATTCTATTCATGATATTAGCTCATTCTGCATTTGCCATGCACCATGATTCTATTCATGATATTAGCTCATTCTGCATTTGCCATGGACCATGATTCTATTCATGATATTAGCTGATTCTGCATTTGCCATGCACCATGATTCTATTCATGATATTAGCTGATTCTGCATTTGCCATGCACCATGATTCTATTCATGATATTAGCTGATTCTGCATTTGCCATGCACCATGATTCTATTCATGATATTAACTCATTCTACATTTGCCATGCACCATGATTCTATTCATGATATTAGCTCATTCTGCATTTGCCATGGACCATGATTCTATTCATGATATTAGCTCATTCTGCATTTGCCATGGACCATGATTCTATTCATGATATTAGCTGATTCTGCATTTGCCATGCACCATAATTCTATTCATGATATTAGCTCATTCTACATTTGCCATGCACCATGATTCTATTCATGATATTAGCTCATTCTGCATTTGCCATGCACCATAATTCTATTCATGATATTAGCTCATTCTACATTTGCCATGGACCATGATTCTATTCATGATATTAGCTCATTCTGCATTTGCCATGCACCATGATTCTATTCATGATATTAGCTGATTCTGCATTTGCCATGCACCATGATTCTATTCATGGTATTAGCTCATTCTGCATTTGCCATGGACCATGATTCTATTCATGATATTAGCTCATTCTGCATTTGCCATGGACCATGATTCTATTCATGATATTAGCTGATTCTGCATTTGCCATGCACCATGATTCTATTCATGATATTAGCTGATTCTACATTTGCCATGCACCATGATTCTATTCATGATATTAGCTGATTCTGCATTTGCCATGCACCATGATTCTATTCATGATATTAGCTCATTCTACATTTGCCATGGACCATGATTGTATTCATGATATTAGCTCATTCTGCATTTGCCATGCACCATGATTCTATTCATGATATTAGCTGATTCTGCATTTGCCATGCACCATGATTCTATTCATGATATTAGCTCATTATACATTTGCCATGGACCATGATTCTATTCATGATATTAGCTCATTCTGCATTTGCCATGCACCATGATTCTATTCATGATATTAGCTCATTCTGCATTTGCCATGGACCATGATTCTATTCATGATATTAGCTCATTCTGCATTTGCCATGCACCATGATTCTATTCATGATATTAGCTCATTCTACATTTGCCATGGACCATGATTCTATTCATGATATTAGCTCATTCTGCATTTGCCATGCACCATGATTCTATTCATGATATTAGCTCATTCTGCATTTGCCATGGACCATGATTCTATTCATGATATTAGCTCATTCTGCATTTGCCATGGACCATGATTCTATTCATGATATTAGCTGATTCTGCATTTGCCATGCACCACGATTCTATTCATGATATTAGCTGATTCTACATTTGCCATGCACCATGATTCTATTCATGATATTAGCTGATTCTGCATTTGCCATGCACCATGATTCTATTCATGATATTAGCTCATTCTACATTTGCCATGGACCATGATTCTATTCATGATATTAGCTCATTCTGCATTTGCCATGCACCATGATTCTATTCATGATATTAGCTGATTCTGCATTTGCCATGCACCATGATTCTATTCATGATATTAGCTCATTCTACATTTGCCATGGACCATGATTCTATTCATGATATTAGCTCATTCTGCATTTGCCATGCACCATGATTCTATTCATGATATTAGCTCATTCTGCATTTGCCATGGACCATGATTCTATTCATGATATTAGCTCATTCTGCATTTGCCATGCACCATGATTCTATTCATGATATTAGCTCATTCTACATTTGCCATGGACCATGATTCTATTCATGATATTAGCTCATTCTGCATTTGCCATGCACCATGATTCTATTCATGATATTAGCTGATTCTGCATTTGCCATGCACCATGATTCTATTCATGATATTAGCTCATTCTGCATTTGCCATGGACCATGATTCTATTCATGATATTAGCTGATTCTGCATTTGCCATGCACCATGATTCTATTCATGATATTAGCTGATTCTACATTTGCCATGCACCATGATTCTATTCATGATATTAGCTGATTCTGCATTTGCCATGCACCATGATTCTATTCATGATATTAGCTCATTCTACATTTGCCATGCACCATGATTCTATTCATGATATTAGCTCATTTTGCATTTGCCATGCACCAAGATTCTATTCATGATATTAGCTGATTCTGCATTTGCCATGCACCATGATTCTATTCATGATATTAGCTCATTCTACATTTGCCATGCACCATGATTCTATTCATGATATTAGCTCATTCTGCATTTGCCATGGACCATGATTCTATTCATGATATTAGCTCATTCTGCATTTGCCATGGACCATGATTCTATTCATGATATTAGCTGATTCTGCATTTGCCATGCACCATGATTCTATTCATGATATTAGCTCATTCTACATTTGCCATGCACCATGATTCTATTCATGATATTAGCTCATTCTGCATTTGCCATGGACCATGATTCTATTCATGATATTAGCTCATTCTGCATTTGCCATGCACCATGATTCTATTCATGATATTAGCTCATTCTGCATTTGCCATGCACCATGATTCTATTCATGATATTAGCTCATTCTGCATTTGCCATGCACCATGATTCTATTCATGATATTAGCTCATTCTGCATTTGCCATGCACCATGATTCTATTCATGATATTAGCTCATTCTGCATTTGCCATGCACCATGATTCTATTCATGATATTAGCTCATTCTGCATTTGCCATGCACCATGATTCTATTCATGATATTAGCTCATTCTACATTTGCCATGCACCATGATTCTATTCATGATATTAGCTCATTCTACATTTGTCATGCACCATGATTCTATTCATGATATTAGCTCATTCTGCATTTGCCATGCACCATGATTCTATTCATGATATTAGCTGATTCTGCATTTGCCATGCACCATGATTCTATTCATGATATTAGCTCATTCTGCATTTGCCATGCACCATGATTCTATTCATGATATTAGCTCATTCTGCATTTGCCATGCACCATGATTCTATTCATGATATTAGCTCATTCTGCATTTGCCATGCACCATGATTCTATTCATGATATTAGCTCATTCTACATTTGCCATGCACCATGATTCTATTCATGATATTAGCTCATTCTGCATTTGTCATGCACCATGATTCTATTCATGATATTAGCTCATTCTGCATTTGCCATGCACCATGATTCTATTCATGATATTAGCTGATTCTGCATTTGCCATGCACCATGATTCTATTCATGATATTAGCTCATTCTGCATTTGCCATGCACCATGATTCTATTCATGATATTAGCTCATTCTGCATTTGCCATGCACCATGATTCTATTCATGATATTAGCTCATTCTGCATTTGCCATGCACCATGATTCTATTCATGATATTAGCTGATTCTGCATTTGCCATGCACCATGATTCTATTCATGATATTAGCTCATTCTGCATTTGCCATGCACCATGATTCTATTCATGATATTAGCTCATTCTGCATTTGCCATGGACCATGATTCTATTCATGATATTAGCTCATTCTGCATTTGCCATGCACCATGATTCTATTCATGATATCAGCTCATTCTACATTTACCATGGACCATGATTCTATTCATGATATTAGCTCATTCTGCATTTGCCATGCACCATGATTCTATTCATGATATTAGCTGATTCTGCATTTGCCATGCACCATGATTCTATTCATGATATTAGCTGATTCTGCATTTGCCATGCACCATGATTCTATTCATGATATTAGCTCATTCTGCATTTGCCATGCACCATGATTCTATTCATGATATTAGCTCATTCTGCATTTGCCATGCACCATGATTCTATTCATGATATTAGCTCATTCTGCATTTGCCATGCACCATGATTCTATTCATGATATTAGCTCATTCTGCATTTGCCATGGACCATGATTCTATTCATGATATTAGCTGATTCTGCATTTGCCATGCACCATGATTCTATTCATGATATTAGCTGATTCTGCATTTGCCATGCACCATGATTCTATTCATGATATTAGCTGATTCTGCATTTGCCATGCACCATGATTCTATTCATGATATTAACTCATTCTACATTTGCCATGCACCATGATTCTATTCATGATATTAGCTCATTCTGCATTTGCCATGGACCATGATTCTATTCATGATATTAGCTCATTCTGCATTTGCCATGGACCATGATTCTATTCATGATATTAGCTGATTCTGCATTTGCCATGCACCATAATTCTATTCATGATATTAGCTCATTCTACATTTGCCATGCACCATGATTCTATTCATGATATTAGCTCATTCTGCATTTGCCATGCACCATAATTCTATTCATGATATTAGCTCATTCTACATTTGCCATGGACCATGATTCTATTCATGATATTAGCTCATTCTGCATTTGCCATGCACCATGATTCTATTCATGATATTAGCTGATTCTGCATTTGCCATGCACCATGATTCTATTCATGGTATTAGCTCATTCTGCATTTGCCATGGACCATGATTCTATTCATGATATTAGCTCATTCTGCATTTGCCATGCACCATGATTCTATTCATGATATTAGCTGATTCTGCATTTGCCATGCACCATGATTCTATTCATGATATTAGCTCATTCTGCATTTGCCATGGACCATGATTCTATTCATGATATTAGCTCATTCTGCATTTGCCATGGACCATGATTCTATTCATGATATTAGCTGATTCTGCATTTGCCATGCACCATGATTCTATTCATGATATTAGCTGATTCTACATTTGCCATGCACCATGATTCTATTCATGATATTAGCTGATTCTGCATTTGCCATGCACCATGATTCTATTCATGATATTAGCTCATTCTACATTTGCCATGCACCATGATTCTATTCATGATATTAGCTCATTTTGCATTTGCCATGCACCAAGATTCTATTCATGATATTAGCTGATTCTGCATTTGCCATGCACCATGATTCTATTCATGATATTAGCTCATTCTACATTTGCCATGCACCATGATTCTATTCATGATATTAGCTCATTCTGCATTTGCCATGGACCATGATTCTATTCATGATATTAGCTCATTCTGCATTTGCCATGGACCATGATTCTATTCATGATATTAGCTGATTCTGCATTTGCCATGCACCATGATTCTATTCATGATATTAGCTCATTCTACATTTGCCATGCACCATGATTCTATTCATGATATTAGCTCATTCTGCATTTGCCATGGACCATGATTCTATTCATGATATTAGCTCATTCTGCATTTGCCATGCACCATGATTCTATTCATGATATTAGCTCATTCTGCATTTGCCATGCACCATGATTCTATTCATGATATTAGCTCATTCTGCATTTGCCATGCACCATGATTCTATTCATGATATTAGCTCATTCTGCATTTGCCATGCACCATGATTCTATTCATGATATTAGCTCATTCTGCATTTGCCATGCACCATGATTCTATTCATGATATTAGCTCATTCTGCATTTGCCATGCACCATGATTCTATTCATGATATTAGCTCATTCTACATTTGCCATGCACCATGATTCTATTCATGATATTAGCTCATTCTACATTTGTCATGCACCATGATTCTATTCATGATATTAGCTCATTCTGCATTTGCCATGCACCATGATTCTATTCATGATATTAGCTGATTCTGCATTTGCCATGCACCATGATTCTATTCATGATATTAGCTCATTCTGCATTTGCCATGCACCATGATTCTATTCATGATATTAGCTCATTCTGCATTTGCCATGCACCATGATTCTATTCATGATATTAGCTCATTCTGCATTTGCCATGCACCATGATTCTATTCATGATATTAGCTCATTCTACATTTGCCATGCACCATGATTCTATTCATGATATTAGCTCATTCTGCATTTGTCATGCACCATGATTCTATTCATGATATTAGCTCATTCTGCATTTGCCATGCACCATGATTCTATTCATGATATTAGCTGATTCTGCATTTGCCATGCACCATGATTCTATTCATGATATTAGCTCATTCTGCATTTGCCATGCACCATGATTCTATTCATGATATTAGCTCATTCTGCATTTGCCATGCACCATGATTCTATTCATGATATTAGCTCATTCTGCATTTGCCATGCACCATGATTCTATTCATGATATTAGCTGATTCTGCATTTGCCATGCACCATGATTCTATTCATGATATTAGCTCATTCTGCATTTGCCATGCACCATGATTCTATTCATGATATTAGCTCATTCTGCATTTGCCATGGACCATGATTCTATTCATGATATTAGCTCATCCTGCATTTGCCATGCACCATGATTCTATTCATGATATCAGCTCATTCTACATTTACCATGGACCATGATTCTATTCATGATATTAGCTCATTCTGCATTTGCCATGCACCATGATTCTATTCATGATATTAGCTGATTCTGCATTTGCCATGCACCATGATTCTATTCATGATATTAGCTGATTCTGCATTTGCCATGCACCATGATTCTATTCATGATATTAGCTCATTCTGCATTTGCCATGCACCATGATTCTATTCATGATATTAGCTCATTCTGCATTTGCCATGCACCATGATTCTATTCATGATATTAGCTCATTCTGCATTTGCCATGCACCATGATTCTATTCATGATATTAGCTCATTCTGCATTTGCCATGGACCATGATTCTATTCATGATATTAGCTGATTCTGCATTTGCCATGCACCATGATTCTATTCATGATATTAGCTGATTCTGCATTTGCCATGCACCATGATTCTATTCATGATATTAGCTGATTCTGCATTTGCCATGCACCATGATTCTATTCATGATATTAACTCATTCTACATTTGCCATGCACCATGATTCTATTCATGATATTAGCTCATTCTGCATTTGCCATGGACCATGATTCTATTCATGATATTAGCTCATTCTGCATTTGCCATGGACCATGATTCTATTCATGATATTAGCTGATTCTGCATTTGCCATGCACCATAATTCTATTCATGATATTAGCTCATTCTACATTTGCCATGCACCATGATTCTATTCATGATATTAGCTCATTCTGCATTTGCCATGCACCATAATTCTATTCATGATATTAGCTCATTCTACATTTGCCATGGACCATGATTCTATTCATGATATTAGCTCATTCTGCATTTGCCATGCACCATGATTCTATTCATGATATTAGCTGATTCTGCATTTGCCATGCACCATGATTCTATTCATGGTATTAGCTCATTCTGCATTTGCCATGGACCATGATTCTATTCATGATATTAGCTCATTCTGCATTTGCCATGGACCATGATTCTATTCATGATATTAGCTGATTCTGCATTTGCCATGCACCATGATTCTATTCATGATATTAGCTGATTCTACATTTGCCATGCACCATGATTCTATTCATGATATTAGCTGATTCTGCATTTGCCATGCACCATGATTCTATTCATGATATTAGCTCATTCTACATTTGCCATGGACCATGATTGTATTCATGATATTAGCTCATTCTGCATTTGCCATGCACCATGATTCTATTCATGATATTAGCTGATTCTGCATTTGCCATGCACCATGATTCTATTCATGATATTAGCTCATTATACATTTGCCATGGACCATGATTCTATTCATGATATTAGCTCATTCTGCATTTGCCATGCACCATGATTCTATTCATGATATTAGCTCATTCTGCATTTGCCATGGACCATGATTCTATTCATGATATTAGCTCATTCTGCATTTGCCATGCACCATGATTCTATTCATGATATTAGCTCATTCTACATTTGCCATGGACCATGATTCTATTCATGATATTAGCTCATTCTGCATTTGCCATGCACCATGATTCTATTCATGATATTAGCTCATTCTGCATTTGCCATGGACCATGATTCTATTCATGATATTAGCTCATTCTGCATTTGCCATGGACCATGATTCTATTCATGATATTAGCTGATTCTGCATTTGCCATGCACCATGATTCTATTCATGATATTAGCTGATTCTACATTTGCCATGCACCATGATTCTATTCATGATATTAGCTGATTCTGCATTTGCCATGCACCATGATTCTATTCATGATATTAGCTCATTCTACATTTGCCATGGACCATGATTCTATTCATGATATTAGCTCATTCTGCATTTGCCATGCACCATGATTCTATTCATGATATTAGCTGATTCTGCATTTGCCATGCACCATGATTCTATTCATGATATTAGCTCATTCTACATTTGCCATGGACCATGATTCTATTCATGATATTAGCTCATTCTGCATTTGCCATGCACCATGATTCTATTCATGATATTAGCTCATTCTGCATTTGCCATGGACCATGATTCTATTCATGATATTAGCTCATTCTGCATTTGCCATGCACCATGATTCTATTCATGATATTAGCTCATTCTACATTTGCCATGGACCATGATTCTATTCATGATATTAGCTCATTCTGCATTTGCCATGCACCATGATTCTATTCATGATATTAGCTGATTCTGCATTTGCCATGCACCATGATTCTATTCATGATATTAGCTCATTCTGCATTTGCCATGGACCATGATTCTATTCATGATATTAGCTCATTCTGCATTTGCCATGGACCATGATTCTATTCATGATATTAGCTGATTCTGCATTTGCCATGCACCATGATTCTATTCATGATATTAGCTGATTCTACATTTGCCATGCACCATGATTCTATTCATGATATTAGCTGATTCTGCATTTGCCATGCACCATGATTCTATTCATGATATTAGCTCATTCTACATTTGCCATGCACCATGATTCTATTCATGATATTAGCTCATTTTGCATTTGCCATGCACCAAGATTCTATTCATGATATTAGCTGATTCTGCATTTGCCATGGACCATGATTCTATTCATGATATTAGCTCATTCTGCATTTGCCATGGACCATGATTCTATTCATGATATTAGCTGATTCTGCATTTGCCATGCACCATGATTCTATTCATGATATTAGCTCATTCTACATTTGCCATGCACCATGATTCTATTCATGATATTAGCTCATTCTGCATTTGCCATGGACCATGATTCTATTCATGATATTAGCTCATTCTGCATTTGCCATGCACCATGATTCTATTCATGATATTAGCTCATTCTGCATTTGCCATGCACCATGATTCTATTCATGATATTAGCTCATTCTGCATTTGCCATGCACCATGATTCTATTCATGATATTAGCTCATTCTGCATTTGCCATGCACCATGATTCTATTCATGATATTAGCTCATTCTGCATTTGCCATGCACCATGATTCTATTCATGATATTAGCTCATTCTGCATTTGCCATGCACCATGATTCTATTCATGATATTAGCTCATTCTACATTTGCCATGCACCATGATTCTATTCATGATATTAGCTCATTCTACATTTGTCATGCACCATGATTCTATTCATGATATTAGCTCATTCTGCATTTGCCATGCACCATGATTCTATTCATGATATTAGCTGATTCTGCATTTGCCATGCACCATGATTCTATTCATGATATTAGCTCATTCTGCATTTGCCATGCACCATGATTCTATTCATGATATTAGCTCATTCTGCATTTGCCATGCACCATGATTCTATTCATGATATTAGCTCATTCTGCATTTGCCATGCACCATGATTCTATTCATGATATTAGCTCATTCTACATTTGCCATGCACCATGATTCTATTCATGATATTAGCTCATTCTGCATTTGTCATGCACCATGATTCTATTCATGATATTAGCTCATTCTGCATTTGCCATGCACCATGATTCTATTCATGATATTAGCTGATTCTGCATTTGCCATGCACCATGATTCTATTCATGATATTAGCTCATTCTGCATTTGCCATGCACCATGATTCTATTCATGATATTAGCTCATTCTGCATTTGCCATGCACCATGATTCTATTCATGATATTAGCTCATTCTGCATTTGCCATGCACCATGATTCTATTCATGATATTAGCTGATTCTGCATTTGCCATGCACCATGATTCTATTCATGATATTAGCTCATTCTGCATTTGCCATGCACCATGATTCTATTCATGATATTAGCTCATTCTGCATTTGCCATGGACCATGATTCTATTCATGATATTAGCTCATTCTGCATTTGCCATGCACCATGATTCTATTCATGATATCAGCTCATTCTACATTTACCATGGACCATGATTCTATTCATGATATTAGCTCATTCTGCATTTGCCATGGACCATGATTCTATTCATGATATTAGCTCATTCTGCATTTGCCATGGACCATGATTCTATTCATGATATTAGCTCATTCTACATTTGCCATGCACCATGATTCTATTCATGATATTAGCTCATTCTGCATTTGTCATGCACCATGATTCTATTCCAAGATATTAAGTATTTAGTTGGATTTACACATGCAATACATGTTCAGTGAACTGATCATACACACTTGTGTTTAATATTAAAGTATTCCAAAGTGCATGTATATAATAGGATTATTACTAGAGTAACGTGATCTGGAAGTTTGGATCACCTCGAGTGTTATTCTGGAAATATGGTATATCCACAGGAGGTGAACACTTACTCTAGTAATGATCCTTTTATTATATACCTTTATAAGAAAGCTCGTAAAATATTATAGCACTGTATAGCAGACTGTTTACACGGGTAGGCACCGACATCACACGATGTCGACGTCACTCGATGTATTAGTATAGTGATACAGAAATCTATTTTTAGTAGTATAGTGAACGGATTCAGAAAATCTCTAGAGGTGATACAGGGTTTTGCATTCCATTACAGGAAAATAAAGGTACTAGGTATATATATTATTGCTAGGTATATCATGAAGTTTTATATTGGATTTAGTGTAATTACATATTCTGGCGTCTCAGATATTATTGTATTCAAAATTAAAATCAGATAAGATACAAATGAAGTTACCATCCCTTTCAACACATGTAACTGGTTTGTTTTGCTGCAACAATTGACTGGAATACCAGTTAATGCGGTATCCTGGTTCAGTAACACGTACCGCAATACGATTGTGTACCGCAGTTTATCATTTGTTATTGTTACATGTAAGAACTGTGTGAAAAAACACTCCCAAATCTCTTTTAACTGAATTAATTCTACACAACTATTAAAGCTGCAAGTGTTTCCATACCCGTTTGCTTCTGTAGCAACACTAGCAAACTAAAAACAAGGCTAGTACCCGCATACAAAACCCGATCCAATCATTCACAGTCTTCGAATTAACCCACTAGCCCGAGTCCCGGGGCTAGTAAACTGTCATTCAGGCTAGTGAAAATTTGGAAATTTATATAGTCGGGCTAAATAAAAATAAAAAAATTTCAGGGAGTGTATAAAAATTCGGGCTAGTGACTTAGAAAATTTAAGTCGGAAACTGCATTCATATTAGTTAGTATAGGTGAAATAATAAAGCTGTTCATACTCTATTGTTTGGGGCGCTTGTTTCAGCCAAAAGGTTTTTTGCACTTATAAGATAAAATTAATCTACTACCTAAATAAGTTGTATATCAGTGAAAGACATTTTTAGTGGTAAATAAAAATACCTTATTTTTCAAAATCGGTTGGGAAATAAATATTTCATGTGCAAAAGATATTTTTGATGGGCATCTTCAGTGCAAAATTCTGCTGCATGAAAAATTTGAAAAATATTTGTTTTTAGACGTTTTATCCAAAAATGGGTTTAAATTGTTGGATATCAGTGAATTAAGACACACTGACAGTTTTATAGCAAAATATGAAGGATTACTGAAGTTATTTGAAATTTCTTAATTTTCTGCTGTCCCACCACCAAGGAATTTACATCTAGGAAAAGCCCCATCAAAAAATCATTTTGGCTGTAAAATATTTATTTCTCTACAGATTTCGAAAAGTAAAGTAGTTTTTTTTACCACTATAAATGTCACTTCTAATGATGTATAACTGATGTACGTGTTATTTAAATTGCTCAAGTTAGAAAAACCTTTAGCGAAAACAAGCGCCCCAAACAATAAGCTTTTTTATAACTTTTAAATGCTAAATAAATATTACAATCCTACAATCAAGAGGCACCACACTCTTTCATACACAACACCACAGTACTTACAGATTGTATTTCTGTACCAGTACAAAGAGACCATTCAAGGCCAGCAGACTGATGGCACCACCTAAAACAAAAACAGCAGAGTAATCATACATATTCGTACAACTTTCTGGGATACATCAATATTCCTGTTGTTTTTTTTCTGGTCCGTCCAAGTTTCCAGAACGGAAGTTCATTTTGCAGTAAAAGCAGATGAGATCAATGTTGATAGATGTAAGTGTATGATGGTCGTTTTACTCAAGTAAAAATAAATCTATTTGTATTTTTACTCATGAACATGGGTGGCATAATTGTTACCATGCACCTTAAGGAATACTGCATCTATTAACAGGCCTGGAATATCTTTAGTTTTGTTTTTGATTGGCTATAAATCTACATCTAATCGTTTACACATATTTTTTATTCCATTCTACATTTTTTACGAAAAAACAACACATGTAGGGTCAGTGCAAAAAGTAAAGTGTCATTCCGGGTAGCAAAAAACACACCTATTTATTTTTTATGTTGGCCTTATACGATAATTATCCACCAGTGTTGTTGTACTGATGAGATATATACAACACGGCTACATACCTACATTGTACGACTCGGTGAGGAAATTACTCAACACTAGTGGATGTGTTATATAAGGCATACATACCTACATTGTACCACTCGCTGAGGAAATCACTCAACACTACCTACATTGTACGACTCAATGAGGAAATCACTCAACACTAGTGGACTGGTCATATAAGGAATGCATACCTACATTGTACGACTCAGTGAGGAAATCACTAAACACTAGTGGATGTGTCATATAAGGCATACATACCTACATAGTACGACTCAGTGAGGAAATCACTCAACACTAGTGGATGTGTCATATAAGGCATATATACCTACATTGTACCACTCGGTGAGGCAATCACTCAACACTAGTGGATGTGTCATATAAGGCATACATACCTACATTGTACGACTCGGTGAGGAAATCACTCAACACTAGTGGACTTGTCATATAAGGCATACATACCTACATTGTACGACTCGGTGAGGAAATCACTCAACACTAGTGGATGTGTCATATAAGGCATACATACCTACATTGTACCACTCGGTGAGGAAATCACTCAACACTAGTGGACTCGTCATATAAGGCATACATACCTACATTGTACGACTCGGTGAGGAAATCACTCAACACTAGTGGACTTGTCATATAAGGCATACATACCTACATTGTATGACTCGGTGAGGAAATCACTCAACACTAGTGGACTCGTCATATAAGGCATATATACCTACATTGTACCACTCGGTGAGGCAATCACTCAACACTAGTGGACTCGTCATATAAGGCATATATACCTACATTGTACCACTCGGTGAGGCAATCACTCAACACTAGTGGACTTGTCATATAAGGCATATATACCTACATTGTACGACTCGGTGAGGCAATCACTCAACACTAGTGGATGTGTCATATAAGGCATACATACCTACATTGTACGACTCGGTGAGGAAATCACTCAACACTAGTGGATGTATCATATAAGGCATACATACCTACATTGTACGACTCGGTGAGGAAATCACTTAACACTAGTGGACTAGTGGACTTGTCATATGGCATACATACCTACATTGTACGACTCAGTGAGGAAATCACTCAACACTAGTAGATGTGTCATATAAGGCATACATACCTACATTGTACGACTCAGTGAGGAAATCACTCAACACTAGTGGATGTGTCATATAAGGCATACATACCTACATTGTACCACTCGGTGAGGAAATCACTCAACACTAGTGGACTTGTCATATAAGGCATACATACCTACATTGTACCACCCAGTGAGGAAATCACTCAACACTAGTGGACTCGTTATATTAGGCATACATACCTACATTGTACGACTCAGTGGGGAAATCACTCAAAACTAGTGGACTCGTCATATAAGGCATACATACCTACATTGTACCTCTAGGTGAGGAAATCACTCAACACTAGTGGACTCGTCATGTAAGGCATACATACCTACATTGTACGACTCGGTGAGGAAATCACTCAACACTAGTGGATGTGTCATATAAGGCATACATACCTACACTGTACGACTCGGTGAGGAAATCACTCAACACTAGTGGATGTGTCATATAAGGCATACATACCTACATTGTACGACTCAGTGAGGAAATCACTCAATACTAGCGGACTTGTCATATAAGGCATTACTTTCTCATGGAGAATCACCAAAACACGTCTATACAAGCTGGAAGAAAGCTGTAAATAAATGAAAATGTATTTTAAATGCACAAGCTAAGACTATGAAAAATATTTCAGAAACAATACCATAGTGATACATTTTGATTGCAATATATTGGTTCAGTCACATTCAAAATGTCTACAATTCTTAAACAGAGATATAAGAAGTACAAATTCGGTAACTCACCTTAAATCTGAGATATTCCACCCAAGCGCTTGTGAACAGTTTCTTGTGCTCCTTTACAAACAATACCTTCTGGCCTGCCTCTGAAAGATAAACAAGTTATTTAAATTGTACCATACAGAGTTCATATGGGTCATACCATACTGTGTTTCAGTTAATTTGAAATATTCAGATGAAATAATGTTTTGTTTATTTTATTATAAAATTTCCACTCTCTTCAGTGAAAAAGAAGAAGCTTTTCTGATGTCAGGGATCTAACGGTAGTCAAGTAGACAGAGACTACCAACATTTGCCTCGGACTACCTAGATCTCCAGACTGAGTAGTCCTGTGGACTACCTAACTTTGGCAGTAGAAATAGACACAATTGTGAATCGAGTAATAAAATATATATAAAAAAGACAGCTTCAATTTTCGTTTTCACCTAAGTTCATTGAATATCCAGTCCAAAAGTGTTTTCGCTGTAAAAACACGATGGTTTTGTTGTGAAACACGAATCTGGGATCTCACATATTCCAAAGACAGAACTGGTTTTCTGTGTTAATGTTACTATACAAAGCTGAGTCACAGAGATTTGCATATGACTGGTCCCCATTTTGTATGTAGGGTACTCCACAGAGTAAATTACTCAACCATAATCGATGTGTCAACCCCAGTTTCGACTAATAAATAAACAAATCTAGTTGCTAGAGTTGTTATTCTTGATATATAAATTGACAAATTTTGCCGTAATAAACGTTGAGCAGAAATATCAGGCAGAAATATAATCGATCAACTTTGCTGAGTAAAATCTGTATGCAACGATCTGGCATTGGGGCGAATCGTGCGACTAAAATAAGCAAGCGTTTCACATATTATGACTGCCAGCAATAAATCGTTTCCAGTATTTGTTTATCAGTAATAAACCGTTTTTGCATAAATCGTTAATAAAGAAAGTTAGCCTTGAACCCTTGATATTAAACCTATTTTTTCGCTAGTAGTCGCTACAAACTTGTTTTTTGAAAATTTATTTTGCTAGGATCAATTAGACATCAAGAGCAACATTCCGGTGAAGTTTCATGAAAATCCGTCAAGTAGTTTCAGAGGAGTAGTCACTACAAGTTTTCATTATATAACTCTATGTAAACAAAGATTGCCGCTGACAGCCATGTTTAACATCGAATCAAAACGATTTTTGACAAGGACCAACATCATGTCATGCTGATCATTTTAGAAAAAGTCCCATATCAATATCACTTATAGTTTCAAGAAGTAGTCGCTACAAACTTGTATTTTGAAAATCTATTTTTAGCCATGGTGGCCATCTTGAATTTCCGGCCGACCTGAAATTTTGCTAGGATCAATAAGACATCAAGAGCAACATTCGTGTGAAGTTTCATGAAAATCCGTCAAGTAGTTTCAGAGGAGTAATCGCTACAAGTTTTCATTATATAACTCTATGTAAACAAAGATGGCCACTGGCAGCCATGTTTAACATCGAATCAAAATAATGTTCGACTCGGATAACCATCATGTCATGCTGATCATTTTAGAAAAAGTCCCATATCAATATCACTTATAGTTTTCAAGAAGTAGTCGCTACAAACTTATTTTTTAAAAATCTATTTTTAGCTGTGGTGGCCATCTTGAATTTCTGGCTGATCTGAAATTTTGCTAGGATCAATAAGACATTAAGAGCAACATTCCTGTAAAGTTTCATGAAAATCCGCTAAGTAGTTTCAGAGGAGTAGCAGCTACAAGTCTTTACTATATAACTCTATGTAAACAAAGATGGCCGCTGGCAGCCATGTTTAACGTCGAATCAAAACGATTTTTGACAAGGACCAACATCATGTCATGCTGATTATTTTAGAAAAAGTCCCATATCAATATCACATATAGTTTTCAAGAAGTAGTCGCTACAAACTTGTATTTTGAAAAATTATTTTTAGCCGTGGCGGCCATCTTGAATTTCACATCAACATGAATTCTTGCTAGGATCAACTAGACTTCATGGGCAACATTTCTGTAAAGTTTCATGAAAATCCATTCAGTAGTTTCAGAGGAGTAGTCGCTACAATAAAACGTTTACGGACGGACGGACGGATGCCGCACCACGGAATAAGCTCTGCTGATCTCTGATCAGTCGAGCTAAAAAGGTGTAGGAAAAAAATTAAAATTTTAAACTCACCAGAGATCAATTACCATTTTCATCAAAAATTGCAACATTGTTTTGGGATGGCATTCCACTAATATTGTGTACACAAAATCTAATAAAATCAACTTCTTTTACAATAGGCTTTATACAAGGTGACTGGGTGTCCCTTCAACAACCCATATATTGCTCAATTTGCATTGGCTGTTTTATCATTTGACAACTTCGATTACTTTATAGGTACCCATGCCTTTTATTTTAATAGGGTATTTTGGCATTTTTAATTGGGAATTTAAGCAAATACCCTGCTTATCTGTAGCTCTGATCATAGGGTAGAGACAGATGACTCACCAGTGGACCACCACCAGGGCTCGAACTTAACTTTTTTTCCCACTGACAAATATTTGCCAGTGACCATATTTTCTACTGGCAAAACCAATCTTTCACTGGCAGTTTTGTTCAGTTACAATTAATACAAATTATGGTTATATTATGTTAATTTGGTAAGTAACTATATTATAGAATGGAAATTATAATGAATTGACTACAATTCCTCTTGAACTATTACTGTATCTGCTCAGCTTCCGACAGACGACAATAATCTGGTTCTCGTTTGCACTTACTGGTATACAATTTGTATGTATGAAGCCGGGACAGAGCCTACATGCTACTGCGCAGCCGCACAGCGCAGGCTTTCCCGAAGATATAAATAGCCGATAGACGAACAGACAGAAAGAAGTCAGGACCGAGGCTACATGCTACTGCGCAGCAGCACAGCGCAGGCTTTCTCGAAGGTATAAATAGCCGAGAGACGAACAGACAGAAAGAAAATGAAAGCGTTATTTACCTGTAGGATTATGGAGTTCCGACTTGCTGCATGTGTTTATGCATTTTACTATCATTTTAAAAATGGATATAAGAAAAATATGCACTCGCATTTTTTTTCGTGTACCTAAAATTTCAGCTCGCATTTTCCAAAGTCCGCTCGCATTTTGCGAGTATACGAGCGTTAAGTTCGAGCCCTGACCACAATAGCTGATTCAATAAGCCAGCGAGCCGGAAGAGGTGATGCAAAGGATTGGGAGTTTGGGAGACAAAGAACCCAGAAAGCTCGCAATAGACTGATAATCAGGCGAGAGCATTTGGAAAGCTGCAAGGAGACTGGGATCATGGACTCTCTCCTCCACATTCTCATATTGACAGTGAAATGGTTTAGCGATAGGTAAGAGATTCTCTACAAACCTGGCAGTTTGGACATGAAGTTGGAGAGTGATTCTTCATCCTTCAAAGTAGGTACACTGATGTTTTCTAGCAGACAGAAGATGTTGCCCAGCAATATCTCGGATGTCTCCTAAACAATTAATGAAAAACATTCAATATAAACAGTTTAGCCTTTGTGTGGCTTAAATGATTAAATACAAGCATAAAATAATTTAAAAAGATCATTATTATTAATTAAACAATTGAAAAATATATAAGTGGTTAGTTCACAATTCTCTATCTATTTGATATTTACTGTATTTACTTGTAATAAATATTAATAAGGGAGATCCCTTGGAAGCAACAAACACAACCTAGAGAATGAAGTAGCAGACTTGTTTTTATTGAGTCTGTTCATGAGAGGTAATGTAAGAAGCAACACCTTTCATGCCCCCTAGCACCGACTCAGGACTTTTTTAAGGTATTTAAGTGGAAGCGAAAATTCGGCCGCTTCCCAATTGTTCCCGAAAACCTCTTTATTTTCCCAATTCTGAGTTAAAAGAAATTCCCAACCTAAAAAAAAAGGTGACTGTTTGTTTGAATGCTAAATCATTGCTAAATTCAATACCTGATTGATATTATACCTAAAGCATACATTTTAATAAAAGTTTTCTCTTAAAAAAACAAAACATTCCCTAAATAGCGAAAATCACGCTCTTTTTTCCCCCGCACACGTTTCTATATCGCAAGAATCTTTCTCAATCGGGAATTATTTCACGTATCACTTCAACAATGTTAACTGAACTCTATTTGATAGCATGCGGAGACTTTTTACAGCCGCCATACTGCACTAAATGATTGCTAGTGTGAATGTTAATAAATACTGATAAGGGTGACCCTTTGGAAACAACAAACACAACCGAGAGAATAAAGTAGCGGACTCGGTTTTATTGAGTCTGTCCAAATTATAGATCCTACATTTAAAAAATCTGTCATAATATCATCCCTTTCCCAAGCAAGTTTATCCACGTCAGCTTGCCAACAAGGCACAGAGTCCCTGTTATTATAACCTGCAATATGGGTATGCATAACACTGAAAGTAATTCCGTAGGAAATCACAGTTATTAATTAGTGACCGACTGGTTTAGTAATTACTAGGTCCTCAACATCAACTTTTTAGGTCGTTTCCATTGCCAAGTGGTCTATGTCCCGTGATGACAGAGTTCTTGGTATCCAAAAGCAGTAGGTTTTAATCTACTAGAAAAAGATTAGATCATAATTCTCTCTTAATACTAATGTTGTTGCTTTTCTTCAGAGGTTCGGAATTGGTTTAGCATGCATAAAGTAATTATTTCTGTTTTTATGCTCCCCTGCAAATAAAGTGTACTGAAATAGTTTCCAACTTAATCTAAATAATCATGTTCACCCTTTGTATATGACGTGGTATTCCAGTGTGGCAGCATGATAAGGCTGAGCATTGAACTCACTGCTAATAGTAGACACTGTCGTCACATGACTGAAAGATTGTTAAAACTTATACATAGAAATACACCATTTACATACCTGCAGGTGTGACCTCCCCTTGCAGACTCTTTGGGTGTGTTCAGGGTTCTCCCACCAGCAACCACGTTGATTAACTTCGGGTTACCAATGGCCACTGATGGTAACATTTGGTTCAACGAGGCCAGGTGTAGAGTCGTGGGAATATTGGTTACCACCGTGTTCTACCTATCGGCGAACCAATGGCTAACGACGGTTAACGAGAGCGTTTTCGGTAACCGATGGGAGAACCATGAACGCACCCATTATGTTCTTACCTGCTGATGTGACCTCCCCTTGCAAAGTCTCAGTATGTTCTTACCTGCTGGTGTGACCTCCCCTTGCACATACTCAGTATGTTCTTACCTGTTGGTGTGACCTCCCCTTGCACAGACTCCGTATGTTCTTACCTGTTGGTGTCACCTCCCCTTGCACAGACTCAGTATGTTCTTACTTGCTGGTGTGACCTCCCCTTGCACAGACTCAGTACATTCTTACCTGCTGGTGTAATCTCCCCTTGCACCGACTCGGTATGTTCTTACCTACTAGTGTGACCTCCCCCTGCACAGTCTCGGTATGTTCTTACCTGCTGGTGTGACCTCCCCTTGCACAGACTCGGTATGTTCTTACCTGCTGGGGTTACCTCCCCTTGCACAGACTCAGTATGTTCTTACCTGCTGGTGTGACCTCCTATGGACACAGACTCTGTATAGTCTTAACTGCTTGTGTGACCTCCCCTTGCACAGAGTCAGTATGTTCTTACCTGCTGGTGTGACCTCCCCTTGCACAGGACTCGGTATATTCTTACCTGCTGGGGTAACCTCCCCTTACACTCTTACCTGCTGGTGTGACCTCCCCTTGAACAGACTCAGTATGTTCTTACCTGCTGGTGTAATCTCCCCTTACACAGACTCGGTATGTTCTTACCTGCTGGTGTGACCTCCCCTTGCACAGTCTCGGTATGTTCTTACCTGCTGGTGTGACCTCCCCTTGCACAGACTCGGTATGTTCTTACCTGCTGGGGTTACCTCCCCTTGCACAGACTCGGTATGTTCTTACCTGCTGGTGTGACCTCGTCAGTATGTTCTTACCTGCTGGTGTGACCTCCCCTTGCACAGGACTCGGTATGTTCTTACCTGCTGGGGTTACCTCCCCTTACACTCTTACCTGCTGGTGTGACCTCCCCTTGCACATACTCAGTATGTTCTTACCTACTGGTGTGACCTCCCTCCCCTTGTACAGACTCAGTATGTTCTTACCTGCTGGTGTGACCTCCCCTTGCACAGACTTACCAGCTGGTGTGACCTCGCCTTGCACAGACTCAGTATGTTCTTACCTGCTGGTGTGACCTCCCCGTGTTCAGACTCCGTATGTTCTTACCTGCTGGTGTGACCTCCCCTTGTACAGACTCAGTGTGTTCTTACCTGCTGGTGTGACCTCCCCTTGCACAGACTCAGTATGTTCTTACCTGCTGGTGTGACCTCCCCTTGCACAGATTCAGTATGTTCTTACCTGCTGGTGTGACCTCCCCTTGCACAGACTCAATACGTTCTTCAAGGTGAAGTATCTCACATCATCAAACTCCACATATTCTTGAAATCTCGTGAGGAGAGTTTGGTAATTCACTTCATTGGACAACAACGCTGTCAATACTCGCTGAAATTAAATCAATTTTGTTACTTTTCTTATGTAATTATTTAGTACTGATTAAATAGTAATTTTAAATATTCCTGAGCCACTTATCAGTCTTTTGGATGAGAACAACAAACCCAGGTCCATGTCTCAACACCAACACTATGTTTAACAACTTAACAAGATATTAAATGCATTGCATCAAACCTACCTGGAACAACACAACAGGGAAGAAAGTCTGTTTCCCGGACACCTTCATCACTGGATGTTTGCCTTCCTTGGAAATAAACTTCATCAGGGTGGATAGTGAAAGTTCCTGAAAGTATTAACGGCAACAGGTTTTATTATGGCTTGAATCATGCATTATGAATTGAATTGAATTGAGTTTTAAGATGCACCAACACATGAAAATGTTATATGGCGCCTAATGAACATGCCAGGCTTATCTTCCATGTACATCGAGATAAAATATGGAAAATGGGCCTAGAACCTTCTTACCCTGAACTGCAGAGTTGCTGCAAATTCTATCGTAGAAACTCCATTAACGCTGGAGCCACGTTTATTGTTTTTCTGCCACTGCTCTTTTGATGCGAGCGAGATTGCACCTGAAACAATGCAGGGATCATGATGAAGACCTTTAATGAAGAACAAAAAATGATAAAATGAACATGAATTTGGGGGGATTCTACTCCTCTGCCTACCCCTCCAAAGGGATCTGCAGTGACCCTATTCTTTGCCCCGTGACCAAACGGGGGCACCCGGGAACCACACAGGGCATTATGAACAGAATACAGTTTATAAACACAGCTTCAAGAAGATCCTTGCTTATAACTGATTGATAAAAAATTTGAATATTATTTACAAGCAATTCATCATGAATTTGATCAATGTTTACAGGTGATTTATCATAAATATGAATTTGACCATGGCTTAAAAGCAAATGATCAGGGCTTACATGTTATTTATCATAAATATGAATTTGACCATGGTTTACAAGCAACTGATCATGGTTTGACAGCAAATGACCATTGTTTACAGGTGATTTATCATAAATATGAATTTGACAATGGTTTACAAGCAAATGACCATGGTTTACAGGTGATTTATCATAAATATGAATTTGACAATGGTTTATAAGCAAATGATCATGGTTTGCAAGCAAATGACCATTGCTTACATGTGATTTATCATAAATATGAATTTGACCATGGTTTACAAGCAAATGATCATTGCTTACATGTTATTTATCATAAATATGAATTTGACCATGGTTTACAAGCAACTGATCATGGTTTGACAGCAAATGACCATTGTTTACAGGTGATTTATCATAAATATGAATTTGACAATGGTTTACAAGCAAATGACCATGGTTTACAGGTGATTTATCATAAATATGAATTTGACCATTGTTTACACGCAAATGACCATGGTTTACATGTGATTTATCATAAATATGAATTTGACCATGGTTTACAAGCAAATGACCATGGTTTACATGTGATTTATCATAAATATGAATTTGACCATAGTTTACAAGCAAATGATCATGGTTTACATGTGATTTATTGGTTTACAAGCAACTGATCATGGTTTAGATGTGATTTATCATAAATATTAATTTGACCATGGTTTACAAGCAACTGATCATGGTTTAACAGCAAATGACCATTGTTTACATGTGATTTATCATAAATATGAATCTGACCATTGTTTACAAGCAAATGACCATGGTTTACATGTGATTTATCATAAATATTAATTTGACCATGGTTTGACAGCAACTGATCATGGTTTACATGTGAATTATCATAAATATGAATTTAAGCATTGTTTACAAGCGATTGATCATGAATTTGACCATTATTTAGATGTTGTTGTTTTGTATTTTATTAAACTGTTGGAAGCTCATTTGTAAACAAACTGCTTAACACTGTTTATTTAATAACTGAACAAAAATCCCATCTGAAATTCGAAAATTCCACTTAACAATTATTTATTTTATTACAACAGCCAACTTTTACAACAAATATATTCAGTTTCTAAACCTACTCATGATGAGGTATACATATATGAATTACATATTTTGAGAATCAAACACTATAGACATAATGTAAACGGCTTGAACCAGCCATGGCAAACCACAAAACTGGAGCGTCGAATTAAAGAGTTACCAACTCATAATTCATTTTACAAATTTTAATCACAGGTATTTTAAGAATCTGTGAATAAATCTTTACTTTTGATTGGCACATAATACATTATTATATGACCGGAATACCTGGATAGAGTTTTGAAAAACGGGTTTGTAGTGTAATTTTGTCGTTATTTGGGGGATTAGTTTCTTGAAATATTAAAGCACTGATGCCTGTAACTGTATGAAAGTAGAAGCAGAACACATGTTAGCTATCGGGCAACTTTGGTACATGAATTTTATTGTGATATACAAGTCAAAGGCAACCCAGGCAGGGCTTATTTTCCTTCTATAACAGGGGTCGAAATTCGGCTACTTCACAATTCAAAATGGTCACTTTTTTCACAACTGTCAGGGGCGTAGCGTGGCATACTCCATTACTCCCGGGAGTAACTTGGACAAAAAAAACGAAAAAGTTAAAACCCTAAACAATTTAAAAATGCAATAAAAATCAGTGGGGGTGGGGTTGTGGTAAGGGTTGATAGTTACCATATCTTGCAGCATAAAATGTTTATATTCCGGACAAATATCGCTTACATACGAGCACCCTTTTGGTCCAAAAATGAAAAAATAATATCAAATCCCCGAACCCGCTTGTGGAAGAGGTGCGCCTACTCCCAAATCTTCCCACACTCTGCGATTCGCACATCGTGTTAGGAGTATGTTGAAAACAGGCCATGCTACGCCCCTGACGGTGTCCAATTTTTTTCACAATTAAAAAAAAATAACTTTCTTAATATTGTTTTGGATACATTTACGTTAGAAAGTCTATCTAAAATGTACCATATTATGCTGAATTATTGTACATTTGTTTTATACATGTGTATACAAAAACACATATTCATGCATTGAGTAATATCGCTTTTAACAATTAATCTTTCAATATTTTTTTCACAAACCAGACAGTTATTACACTTATTTTTTCACAAACTGACCAGGCTAGGGAGTATTCAAAAATTTTAGAAAAAAAAATCCCTGCCAGGTAGATAGATTTTTTTCTGTATACGTAAGCCAAAGCTATGGTTATTTGTACTAAAGTAAGTGTCATGTTGTATCCCCATGTATGTGTATGTTAATGCTAAAGCCACGTAGGTATGTTGTTTTTTACTACAATAAGTTACCTGAATGCTAGAATTGGTGTGCTGTAACAGCTCCAGGAGATCGTCCACCACATGCTTGTATCTCTCCCGCAACCACAGTTTGTACTTCTGATCATTTGTCGCTCCTATAATATGGTTTATAATCAAGTCAATTGTTAATCCATTTAACAATAAAAATTCAGAGAAGTTTCTCCAAGTTTCAAAATATACCTCAAAAACTACTGACTTTTTTTGTTTATAAATGTTTGCGCTGATGATTGAGAAACAAAGTTTAAATTGTTTTTATTTCATTGATTTGCTCCATTTTTTTTTTCAGACTAACTGCCATTTGTAATATGTACCAGTGTTTTTGTTTATGTGTTTTGTGTATGCAGTCTTTGCCCATGCCATTGTGAAAAATAGCAGCATTTTCCTAGAAATTGTGAAATATTATAACAAAAGAGAAATAAACTGTTTTTCACTTTTATTTTCACAGTTTCAGAGGTTGGAATTGAGAGATGTAGCAAACCAAATGAAATATAAGACTAGTATCCTTACTGGTCTGTATTTACCCCCCCAAAAAAATTAATGCTTCAGACTGTGAATTTTTTGGATATAATTGTGAAAAATTATATATATATATAATTCGGCCCCGAATTAGGCATAAAAAAAACAAAGTGTACATTTGTAAGGGTTAAAGAGAAAGGCCTCAAACCTCCATAGACCTATGATGAGACAAATGAAAGCTGCGTTTTCTTCTGTGTGGAAGCTAGAATATATTGACTAATTTTATTTATGCAATCTGTAAAATTAATAACATTATTTCATCTAAATATGTACCTGTATCCTCCTGTGTAATATTGAACTCTAAGTACATCTCCCCCACTTCTATGTAGTGAGCAAAGATCTTGTGGACACTGCGTACACCCGCCAGCACAGAGGCATCATCGTCATCCTGTATGTACAAATTTATAGTGATGACATCATATTACACATATATATGGTTGATTGATTGAATTGGATTTTATAGTCGCACCAACAGCTAAGGTCATATGGCGACTTTCCAGCTTCCATTGGTGGAGGAAGACCCCAGGTGCCCCTCCGGACAGTTTTCGTGCACGGGCGGGCACCTGGGTAGAACCACCGACGTTCCGCAAGCCAGCTGGATAGCTTCCTCACATAAAGATTCCTAGGCCCCTGAGGGATCGAACCTACAGCGGTGAGGGGCAAGTGATTTCAAGTCAGAGACGTTAACCACTCGGCCACGGACGCCCTACATATATATGGCAAATGGTCCAAAATGTGCACCATGATGCAAAGCTGTTTATGACGTGATAATAATTCCTAGAAGTGTATTAGCCAGCCAACTGTGCAGCCGTCTATTGCATGGCCGTTTCTGAAAAATCGCGGCAAATATTTGGGGGAGTGGGTGGGGTAAAAACTTTTTTTTTGTTGTTTGTTTTTTCAAACTCTTACTTTCTCAATATTGTTGTTTTGCATAGATTTATCGAGGAAAGATGATCTGAAATGTATCTTTGTTATCTGTAAAATTAAACTGCCAGGGACACCAGCTTGGAGCGATTTGGCTCTTAAAGCGTGTTAGCGAATTATTTTGCACACCCTGTTCGCCGATTTGCACAACCAAATCTTGAATTTCTGTCTAATACAAGGATTCATAGGCATCTGGCGCTCTGCCTATGCAAACTCATTTTATGTCATCATAATCAGTGTCTTCATATAGGAAATCTTGCTAACATCAGATACTGATAAAGCCTTAAAAACAATAATATACATGGTTACAGTTACTCGACCGACCCTAGATTTCTGTGCCCTTTGTGCATACCTTAGAAAAAATCGGTAAAAAGTATTAAAATTTTAATTCAGGTGGTTTTGAATAATCTGGGAATACCCTGATCAATTTGGTTAATACTTTTCTATTTTTAACCTCTTCTTTAGGAATACATGAACTACCTGTGTAGCAAATGTATTTCGAGCACAATGCACAAACTAGGCCTCCCAAATGGATAGGATCTAAAAATTTAAATGTAACCATGACAGAAGAGTTGCCATATTTGAGTTTCCTATCTGCCTCAATGCAAAATATGTCAAGTTTAATAACAACATCTCTGGCTTAACAACAAAATTGGAATAACCAATGGATGCTCCCCAAAATGTATCTCAATTTATTATATGGCCTTGCATCACCCAGTTTCTATCAGTAGTTTTAAAGTAATGCTCCGGACAAGAATTCCAAGTGTAAAATTACAAAGGGCAATAACTCTCAGTTGAATGACGGCAGAGTTATGGTTCTTGCAGGCTGCACTTCCTCTCATTGCCCTTTATCATTGTGTGAAGTTACACTGCAGTCCCATCGGTAGTTTTGAAGTTATGTTCTGGACAACAATTCTACATGTAAGTATAAAAGTACAACTTGAATGATGACAGAGTTACGGTTCTTGCACTCTGCACTTTCTCTCATTCCCTCGATCGGTTATAAATTACTGTAATATTCTATTCTAATGCATTTGAAATGAAATGAAGGGAGCATAAAGTGGTAGCAAAAAGAAAAATATAGTCAGAGGAGGTTCTGAGTTTGATTAATACATACGTAACAAATGTGTGCTATAAAAGTGAACTATAAAAGTGAATAAAGACACATTTCCAATTACGGTAGATAAAATATTGGACTTTTCCATTTTAAATCAGGGCCTGTCCATTTTCAGAAGCAACTCCTCCTGTCTCTTACAATAATTTTATCATTAATCGATTAAACATGGCTGCTATAAAAGACAAGCGTAAGCTTTTTTCAGACTATAATGAAGAAAACATGTCAAGTATGTTCTGGTAATAAAGGAACTGAATGAAACTGACCAACACATATTTAAAAAAAAATAAGTTGTGATACGCTATAAATATTTTATTACTTGTTGCAAAATTATAACTCTTTTTATTTTTCTTGTATATTTTAGTATAAGAGAATGAATTGAATTGAATGTTGCTTAACGGCTCATCAACACAGTACAGGTTATTTAGAGCCGCCCCAGAGAGAGGGGAAGGATACATAGGAATCCGGGAACCTGCCCTACTCTTATTATCGAATAGATTCCTATGGTTCTTTAACGTGCTCGGTTGATAAGACCGATACACGGGACCGCCCGGTTTACGTCCCCATCCGACTGACGAGGCTAAGGAAAAGTGTCTTGCCCAAGAACACACCGACGGAACTCAGTGGCACCACGGAGGATTGAACCCGGGGCCTCCGGTTACAAATCCGCCGCGCTACCGACTGCGCCACGCCAGCCCCTATAAGAGAATGAAATAAGTCATTCTTTTCATTTCATAAGAGAATGAAATAAGCCATAATTTGCAACAACCGAGTAAAGTCGATCATGAAAAATTGTAATTGATTCATAATTTTGATAGAGCATCATCAAAAAAACTGACCAATCAGTGACCAGAAATAAGACATAGCCAATACATTCTGGTAGGTGATAAACTCGGTGTTTATCCTTGATGTTCAACCAAGTTCACTGTTAAAATTAAGGTATTTACAGTGTGATTCTTTTAAAACCCTGATCTTTCATGCACATTCATGCAAATTGATTCAATATATGTATCTTCTAAAATCAAAATCTTGAAAATTATCGTCTTTTCAATCTGCCAAAGATTTTTATTTTACTATAGAACATAAGGATAAAAACCGAGAAACACAAATTTTATCACCTACTGAAAATAAAATAAAATCTCAACATCTCTGCAATGCAAAACTATGAATTAATCAGATCAAAGGCATAACTGATCGATGATCGATCAAATCGATTAATTGGAACAACACTCGTGGGGACAATTTCAGTTTCTTGTATGACGTCACTGCACTGACACCTGTGTTTTGCCGTTCAAACATAGTACCTAGATTTATCGGCGTTCATAGACATGTATTTTAATTTTTATGCACTGGGGACAAATCTATTCATAACTTTCACTTCCAGTTAATTTCCAGTAGGTTGAGATATTCAGTAGGTGAAAATAAAGGGGTTTACTCGGACTTTATCCTCAAGGGAGTTTACTCTACCAGAATGTGTAGGTATTTACTCTTATATTTTATTGATCACTGATTGGTGAAATATTTTGACGATGTCATGTGAAAGT
Organism: Cyrtodaria siliqua; assembly: GCA_037043455.1. Classification (NCBI taxonomy): domain Eukaryota; kingdom Metazoa; phylum Mollusca; class Bivalvia; order Adapedonta; family Hiatellidae; genus Cyrtodaria; species Cyrtodaria siliqua. The sequence continues at coordinate 39,906 of JAWPHD010010155.1, read as the reverse complement.
TATGATCAATAGGTTGATTGTCATGCTCAAAAACATTCTAACTGACTGAAAACAGCAGTCATTGGGCACATGCAGTCTTCAATGCCGAATATCAGAATACATGACTGGACCAATTTTAACACACCTGGCCTGGAATTCTTTGAATTGTGCATAGGACATCTTTATCCGAATTATGTTGTATCCGAAAACATATTCACTTAGACCACGTTTTTGAGCTGTATATCAAAATATGAGGTTCTCAAGAGTAACTGCAACACATTTACCTGAAGTGTTGACACAATTTCTATTAAATCATTAGCATTCTTCCTACTGTTTAAACAGTTATTTGTTTTTTCCTTTATATTTGCTAAACTCGTCTTTCTTGTCTTATTTTTCATGTTTACAGTTTTTCTTAGAATTAATATTTAAACGAATGATTTAAATTGTAATGAAAATAATATATTTATAATTTTTGTTAACAGCAAATATTTTTAAATGTTTGACTTATAATAGTACTTTCGTCAACCGTTCATTATTATAAGGCGTATTTAAAAAAAAAAGGATTATCAGTTAATCTTTTCATTTCGTTTACTTGCTGGTCTTTAAAACTAATAAACTGTGAGTCCATGGTGCTTGGCTGGAAACCAAGTTTTTATAAAATATATTGATATTTAAGTCTGTCTCAAACCCGACGTAATTTGTTTGAATTCAACGTTAGATAGCAGAATGTAAGTACATTGCATTTTCTCAAAGATAAGCCATGCGAGTGCTCATTTTTCTGCAAAGCTCCACAATTTGTAGTTGACAGTTCAAGTCAAGTGTCAGAGTCAAGACTCAGAGCAAATTGGTCAGTGGGTCTGAGGTCATGTGTAAATACTCTAGGTTATTGGCTTGGCAAGTACATATTAGAAGGAGTTGGTGGCCATGCCCTATGACTGTATCCGAAGAACAGTTGTCGAGTAGATCTTCTATATGTAGAAACCTTTATATGTTCTGACAGGGCCCGACACCGTAACACTGCATTCTGAAACAAGGCACTTTACAGTTCTCAGAGCCCAGATTATTACTGTTAATATTCCATGAAAATACCACTGCAGGGTTCCGGAAATACGGTTGCCCGACGTCCCAGGCAAGTGGATTTTGGGTGTGGGCAAGTGACCTTCACAAATATGGTTGCCCGCCACTTGCCCGACTGGACATTTCCATCGGAATTTGATAACTGAATAAAACTGGCCCTGTTGTTGCCGCTAACAATTGTTAATAAGATCAACATTCTTGCCCCAGGCAGCTTAATTTGTGGCATTAATATTTCAGTTAACAACTAATTAACCCACAAGCGCATTTCACACCATTCGACAATGCCGTATCACAATTTATTCTGACACGACCGTCAGACGTGTGTCCATCGCCCAAAGGAATCACGGCAATCATGTCCGTGACCTTCCAACCATAAACATACATGTAGCTACTGGCAGAAATCGTTTCCAAATAATCTCTGAACGTCATTTGGACCTTCCATCAATCAAATACAGAAAACTCTTTCTTAATTTGCAAATTTAATGTGTCAAAATAATGATTGACGGACCCACGTGACATTTTCTTTATTCAAAGCACTCGTTTATCAATGTGATTTTTATGAGGTATTTGCTGTATTTCATACACATAATCTTCGAAAGAGGGTGTTGCAGTATCTATAGATAGATAGATAGATATAGTCATTAATTAAATTATATGGAAGTGCATACTACACAAATAAGTTGCATAACTTAACAATATGCGCATGTCATGGGTTTTCTCAATTTCAAAACAATCACTGAACCTTTTTCTCACGTTCTGAACTTTCGCTTTTGATGTTACTGCTACTACTTCTGAAACAATTCCTAGGGAAAACCCTTTCATGCCTCTTGCTTTCATCTAATTCCCTTTAGTTCAAATACAAAGGCATAGGAACGTTACCATGGTTACAGATATTGGGGGCCAAGTGAATATTTTTAATAACGTTTTTGTCTCGTTTCTTTGCTTGTCACACATTTAAATGAACACAATAGCTTTCTTTTATTCTGTCAACTGGTTATTGTACACACTGTGACATTAAAAGTTCCATACACTAGCTGCCAAGCAATTTTTTTGGATGGTCATCAAAAATAATGGGGTAGTGTGTGTGTGTGTGTGGTGATTGGTGGGGTGGGAGGGAGAAATAAAATGAGTTTGTATACTGTCAAATTCATCATTTTATGATTTAAGTAACACAAATATGTAATAGACACAAAGAAGAAAATGCAACCGTCTGATTTTTTTATATGAATAAATACAATGTATTAACTAATACAATAAACTACATTCTCCCTTTCTTTTCTAACTAAGTATAATGGTCCAACTTATGCGGCGATCTGTCCCGTTTAACACGAATAATGATACAGCGCCAATTTTTAGGGCAATTAAGTGTTTTTAAATGTGGGGCAAGTGACATTATGGGCAGGGCAAGTGACTTTTGAAAAATCACTTGCCCTGGACAAGTGAATTTTCAAAATATTATCAGACTCCTGCACAGAAAATAATAAAAAATGCATGATTTATAATTTTATAATTTTCATGCATAACAAATACGCGTTGAAAATATGATTTACGAACAATGTCAGATTATGACGGGTATGGCTGTGTTGAAGTTCACAGATATATTGATTTTTCATTCATTTAACCTTGTTTTAATTAGTTTAGAATCTCTAATACTGTCCACAATGTGTCAAAACATTACACAATACATGTGTATTCTGGCCAATTTGCAACATCCAAAGAAGCGGACATCCTGTTATGTTATACATTTCAAAAGTCATTTATGCATACTGTACCATATTGTAAGATGACATCACTCATTTACAAGAATTTTTGAGATTCTAGGGATTATAGCTATAAGATTTGTCATTCATTATAATGAATATATAAAGATTTGCCAAGCCGAAGTCGTAAGTTCATATATGTTTGTTAACACAGTTACAAGATTTTATGTGTATTACCCGGTAGTACTTATGGGATCAGCTTACGGGTCTAATGGTCTAGGGCTGATTCTGAGAGACCCATATGAGTGGGTATATGTCCGTATGACCTGAGATGGGTTAATTAAATGACAAAATATTGATAAGAAATATTGGTAAGAAATTAAAGTTAAAACTCTTAAACTGATTGGGGTCGATTTATTGTGCACCATTTTCTACCCTGCTAACTTTTTGTTAGCATAGCTTTAACTTAATATATTATATATTCTATGATGAATTTCCCAGTTTGAGAAAATCTATAACATATCCCTTCTTCTACTGTGCTATCTCGCCTAGTGTGCAAGATAGCACAATTTGCCGATGATACTTCCATTTTTCTGGATGGGTCAGATACTTCACTCAATGAAACACTCGATGAACTTTCCTATTTTGCCAACATTTCTGGACTCAGGGTGAACTTTGACAAGACTCAGGTAGTTTGGATTGGGACAAGAAAATACAGTACAGACTCAATTAAAACCAAGTGGAAATTAACATGGGGAAGCAACCAATTTAAATTGTTAGGTATACACTTTAATGTTGATCTTGATAAGATAATTGATATAAACTATAATGATAAGTTAGAAAAAATACAAAACCTAATCAAACTTTGGAAACGTAGATATCTTACACCGATTGGTAAAATAACAGTAATTAAAACAATATTATTACCCATTCTTAATCATTTATTTATTTCATTACCTAACCCAAATGATTCAATTATTAAAAAAATAAATGACATGTTTTATGAATTCTTATGGGAGGGACCAGCAAAGATAAAGAAAAGCATTTTAATTAAACAGTATAATGAGGGTGGTCTGAAAATGATTAATCTCCAAGCATTCATATATGGACTTAAGGCAACTTGGATTAGAAGACTCATGTTTAAAGGTGGACAATGGCAACATATAGTTAACCATATTATAAACTTAAAAGACCTAATAAACCTAGGGATATGTTTTGCAGAATTATTAATAATAAAAATGACTAACATATTTTGGAAGGATGTGTTAAAAGCTTACATTAATATTTTAGAACTAAATAAGGGCATTTTATGTGCTAACAATTGTTCAACAACTCCACTATTTTATAATCCTAATATTTTAATTGGAGGTAATGTAATATTTTACAAATCTTGGTATTCAAAAGGTATTCATCAACTTAATGATTTAATAGATGAGAATGGAAACTTTTATTCTGTTGAGGAATTTAATAACTTGTATAATGTAAATGCACATTTTCTGCTATACAATGGAGTTATTGCGGCAATTAAAGCTTACATTAGAAAAAATATCTCCATAGAAAGAATGGAAAAAATACAAAGTCCTATTCTTCCTTTTAATATCATTCCATTTATTAAGAACAAACATGGATCAAGGGACCTTTATAATATTATTAACCAAAACCTTAGCAAACCAACTTCAAAATCCAAATGGGATGAAATTTATAATATAGAGGAAGAAACATGGAATGATATATACATATCCCCCTTTAAATCCTCAACAAATACAACATTACAATGGTTTCAAGTACGGTTAAACCATAGAATTCTTCCAACCAGAAAATTTCTTCATAAAATAAACATCATTGATAGTCCAATGTGCAAGTATTGTCAAGAAGAGGAAACATTAACACATATGCTTTGGTATTGTCCCGAAACCCAATCGATTCTTAATAAGTTAAAAACTTGGCTGTCCAGCAATAACATATATTTACATTTCACAGAAGAATCGTTTATATTTAATATTAGTAACACGTTAACACCAGCCGATTTGTACATACTACTTGAAATGAAGTATTATATTTTCTCAACCAAACATTTACAAAGTAAACTGTCTATAGAGGCCTTTAAAAACAGAATAAGAAAATCGTTTAGTATTTTGGAATGTATAGCAACAACAAACAATGTACTCGAACCATTTGTTAAAAAATGGAGCAACTATAAGAACCTTTTTAGTTAGTTTTGATCTGTATATATCAGAGACTTCACCCTTCCATTTTGTGTTTTCTGTAATATTCTGGCCAAGAAACTGACATAACCTTGATAACGGTCTTATATTCTATATTATATAACAATGAGTGAGATGTGAAATGTGATCATGTGGGGGAACATAAACAACACTATTTTTTTTTTCTCCTTATTTATTATAGTTATTTGTTTTTCTCTATCTTTTCCCCTAAAAACAGTACTCTTCTAAATAGTGACTTTTTATTACACAAATAGAGATAAAACACAACACAAACAAGCTAAATCTTTAAAAGACAACCATTTATACAGAATTCTCATATTGAATACAAATAATAGATGATTTTATTATGTATATCACTTGTGTATTGTATAATATTATAGATGTGTTTGTTTGTAAGGCGTGCGGTGGGATGGTCCTCCCCGACCCACAACATGCCAAATTACGGGGAGAATAAATGGGTCACCATTGGTGACTGAAAAAAAAAAAAAAAAAAAAAAAAGATAGCACAGTAGCCAAATGTTATGAACCAAACGATAGACGTCACAATATTACGTCACGAATTGACGTCATAATATTACTCCGCGCTGTCGCCAAAAGAGTGACAGAAGAAGGAATACTTGTGTCAAAAGACGATTGGAAAGAAATTCATCACAGAATATATATTATATAGTTTAATAAACATTTTTTTCGTGATACGGAAAATAATTCACTCGTGAGAAATATTCTTGTGATATAGAAACTTGTGCGAAAACGCACTCGTTTCTATATTGCAAGAATCTTTCTCACTCGGGAATTATTTCCCGTATCACTTCAACAATGTTAATTAAACTCTATATAAGTTATAACATGTTTATTTAAAGCTATATACAACTGCTGTAAAGCCTGTTAAACATATTGAAATATAAGAATCCATGTCATGAGCTGGGGTTGCTACAGGCTATAAATTTAAGGACATGGATTGTCAAAACTTTAATATAAAGAATTTCAGGAATGTCTTCGGATCTATTTCACATAAAATATTTGTTGTTGTTTTTCCAGAATACAACTGCTGTTATGGGGTCGGTGGAGCCAATGTCACGAGCTGGGGTTGCTCTAGACCTTATCTTAAAGACGCTTATTGCCACCCAAGACTTCAATGACATACAAAGTAAAAACTGGGAGGCAATTTCCAAACTGATACCTGGAACCACAGCTGGGATGGTAATTGTTATATTTTCATAATTTTGCTTTAGACATTTTGCAAAGAGTTGATATATTACGTTCCATAATTACAGGGGATAAGACGAGGGATTTGTCTTTATTTTATTAATTTTCATTAATCAGTTACTCGCTTATCTATTTAAATATCCAGTATATTTTTCATGTTCCTGTATCACACTCTTGTAGCATGGTCGGTGACATTTCCTTTGATGAATGCAAAGCATTAAATCGTTTAATTTAGGGTAACTAAAGGGGCTTGGCTATAGCATACTACAACTACCAGATAGAGGAATTTAGAGTACTGACGTCGGAGTGACGTCACTCTGACGTCACAGTGTTACTTAATACACCATGCTACAAAAAAGATAGAGTCTGTCTCAGCTCGTTGGCTATTTAAACACCTTGATGGTCTATGCCATGATCTCGGTGTTTAAATAAGCCAACTCGCTGAGACCAGACTCTATCTGTTACATCAAATCAGTCTGACTAATGTAAAGTATGTATTAAGTCACTTTCCTCGATAGCCAAGCTTATCGTTACTGTTAAATAGGCACATTATGAATTGCTAATTGGCTTAGCCTTAGTCAGTTATTGCTTTGAACATATAAATCACTGAGAAGTATTATATTTGCATGGGAGATAATAAAACAAAATAATGTTATCCAAATGCAGATTAGTCACAAAGTCACACATCGATAAATTATAATAAAACAAGCTATTATATAGCACAAATAATGCTTATAACCTACATAACTTTGAATTCCTGTCCGTTTCTATATGGTATCTCTTCTCTATTTTTGTGGAATAGTTCAATTTGAAAGTGTCATTTTTAGAGCCAATGTATCAAATATGCCTAGTATGACATATGTCTATCCAAATCATTGACATGAAGTTTGTGCTATATTCAAATTGCTCCTCACACTTTTGTTTCAATTGCATTTTACCTCTATAAATAATATCATATTCATAATATATAGGAGATTTAACTGGTTTGAAACATGAATTAAAGATACACACGGCAATCTTGCTTTTTTAAAAACTTTTTATACACAACTTATGTTTGTTCAATCACTCATATTCATTATAAAAAATAGCATAAAGCAAATTGTTTTTGTTGATTATATTGAACCAGTGACTCATAATATATATTCAAACCTATGATAGAATAACAAGAAAAAATGAACTCAAAATTTTATTTAATGATAATCATATGCTAGCAGGTTTAAAGTCAAAATGATACTGGATTAATTTATCGAGGTGCTAATGTTAATGCTTGATAAACACATCAAGATTGCTGTTTGTCCCTTTCAGTAAAGGAAGTACATCAGGCTTTTTCTAAAATAAGGTTGAATTTTAAAAACGTTGCAGATTATGATAAAAAGATCATATCAATTTAAATGTGGCTTTCAGGTCTAATATTGAATTATTCTTAGATTTGAATGGTATCAGAGTTTTAAAAATTAACCCTGGGGCATAACCGAGGAGGGTGAATATATTACTGTGCAAAATGAATTTCTTGTAAATAAAGGGTAATTTTTAGGCCCATTTAGTATGTTTAGTGCCTTTAGACTAGAAAATATCATTATTTGTCAATTTAAGTCGTTCCCTTAGACCTCCACAAAAAACCTGATGTATATGCCCTTTAACGTGAAATTTAAAATTGACAGGTTGCACGGCGCTATGAAGAGTTATTATACAGTGGTGATCTGTTGCCATTTAACCAGTTTGAGAAGAACCTGAATGGACAGGGCAACAACATTCACAAAAGCATGTCTGACTCTGATCTCAGCAAAAATGGCCGACTAAGCTCCGCAAACAAGCCAAAAGGTAAACTTTTATAAACAAAGAAATTGTGTTCAGAGTGTTATTGTCTTTTTTCTCCAAAATTCTTGAAAAATTATCTGAAATATACAATTTATTCCTAATCGAAAAAATTATTTAAACAAAGAAAAATGCCTTTGATATAGTGTTTTTACATGTTAAAGGAACACATGGCAATCTTATTCTTAAAAACAAAACTCCCAGAATAATGCCCTAACTTAAAAAAACAGCTCTTTACTTATAATTAATTTTGCACATCTACTGACTTGTGAGTTTCAGGGGGCAAGGATGACAAAGATTTAAGTGGAAAAGGAAACACAAATGACAAGCTGAGTTTAGACAAAGGGTAAATAAAACAAGTTTCTTACATACCGTATAAGGTTTCCTCATTTTACATGAGTGCTGACAAGCCTTATCTTACACACGGGGGCAGATCAAATTCACGCGCATCAACAATGACATCGGTATCGTCTGACAACAGTTGCATAATGTCATTGTGTAAATAAACATGCAAATCTCAAAGTCAGTGCACACAATTTCAGTGGTATGCAACAAAAAGATTCAATCATGGGTATCCGGTTCAGATGGAAAATTCCAACCCTCTATATAACTGTTTTAATCAAAACCTTGGCAGATAAAAACAATTATACCTCGTGATGGAATTCTGGATCTTCACCGGATATCCGTGAAATATTCTTATATTGTTACATTTCTCTATAAGAAAGATCAGGCTTGATGGACAAAAGAAATAATAAAATTGCACATAACATACATAGAGACTTGTATACAGGACAGGATGATAGAAAATTCTAACACGACCTCCACCGTATTTCATATACACAAGGAAGAGGGACAGCTGTATGTTATTCTACGATAAAATACAGCTGTTCCATTAATTCCCCACGATATTTCATCCGTTGGAAGCGCCACGTTAAATGACGTCACTTGGTAAATATACGTCACGAAGACAAACTCGACAGTAATTTTAATGAAAAGTTAATTACAACAAACTTGCCATGCTCCCAAATCGTGCACACCCCCGATATAAACCCATCATATCCATCAGTACATATCATATAACATTAATAAGCATCTTGAACAAGGTGAGAACGTTTGACGTCATACAGCGCAAGCAAAACTTTGCATACGGGGGTGCCCATAATAATAATAAATACGTACCTGTATTTTATCGGTGAATAAAATACAGTTAGTCGTTCGGATGCGAGTAATTAAATCACTCGTGCTAACGCATTCGTGATTTAAATACTACGCATCCGAACTCCTAACTGTATTTTATTCACCGATAAAACATAGGTACATATTTATTGTTTCTTAATGAAAGTCAATTAATCGCATATTAATTATGATGCTGTTACGACAGTAAAATCATAATGAATCGTTCAAAAAGTTTTATAAAATGCATGTACTTTCTTAAACTATAACTTGCATATTTGTAAATGAAATATTTCAGTAACAAACCACGGAGTTAAAGTCTCAATATATTCATAAATTCAAATGCATGATGTGTATATTTTGGTTTATAATGTCAATTAATTTTACTTCCAGTCCCGTGATGGTGATTCATGTGTGTGATGAAGCAAAAAACTGTAAGTTGTACCTACATCCTATTTCTTATATGAAAAACAGAGGTTGGGTTATATAGAACAGCATGGGAGGTAGACATATTTTACATTCCGATATTTTGAATAAAATTTACATGTAGAAACATAGCTTTTGGACTTAAAAGAAATACTGCTTCAGTAGATTAAAAATAATTTTAAGTAACTTAAGACTTTGGTTCAGGTAGGCATAGGCACATTAAGAAGTACTTTGGTTAAACTATGTGGGTACAATCTTCCAGCACTGGGAGCTCGACTTGTAAGTGAGGAAGTGTCGATTCTTATGGATGGCAGGAGGTGTACAGTACTGGTTCTGCCCAGGAAAAGTGGGTGGTCTACCTCCACCACAAAAAATCGACCATCATATATAACCTAACATGTGTTGAAAATGACGTAAAACACCGTACAAACAATCTTCAAGAATTATGGTCAAGTCTATTGTACAAGGCTCAGAACTTTAAGACTTCAGTCACAAGGATAATACCCTTAAAGAATACTTCCTCATATACCCAACACTTTAACCTTTAACCCGCTACGCACAACTGTAATAACCCTTGCGTCCATTGTAAACCCAGGGTTTACAATATCTGGCTGCTGATCAGTAATTTTCCCCAAAATACCCATTTGTCACATAAATTGAATGGTCTTAATTTTTAAGAAAGAATAGTCCATTATATATAAGTCGCTGGTTAAGGATTACTATTAGTACCTTGTTTGTTTATTGTTCCTGTAATATACAGTAAAACAAGATTTTTAGAACGATGTAAATCGAGAACAGGTCCAACAATTCAGTGTCATTTCCTTATTTCCTTCAAGATATATGTTTCTATCACTCTTGTGTTACAGTAAAACAAGACTTCCAGTGTCCCCGGGACCTGCTGGTGCAGGAGATGAAGTACTTTGCAGAGTATCTGTCCACGGATGCCCAGAGATGGGAGGAGGTGGATATATCGGTACATTGTGATGTACAGATCTTCGAGTGGCTCATGAAATACGTGAAGCGAACGACTGTGATAGACTTAGGGGAGAAACCAAGACTAGGTAAACAATCATTTAGTTTAATTCTGATAACAGATATTTTTCATACTACTCTGTATTTTAATTTGTATGCCTCATATGGAGGGTGCGGCATATATAGAGGATATTTGTTTGTTTTGAGTGAATATAGGATTTATTTTCATCGAGAAGTGAGAAAACCTATATGCTTAGCACAAGTGAAAATATTTGAGTTTTCTCACTTCGAGATGAATATAAATCCTATATTCACAACAAACCAACAAATATTCTATTTATTATATACTCACAACCTGGAAATTTATGCAGAATAAACAATGCGCCAAAACAATGACGTCAATAACGTCAACAACGTCAACAGTTGCATGACGTCATTTTGAAAATATATTATATTTTCACAGGTGAAATATAAACATTGAAAATATAAGGTTTTATTTTAATCATTAAATTCACTATTTCACTGGAAAGTATATAATAAAATGTTTGCCCTTGCCCAGCCATCCATATTTGCATTTTCATACGTACGTCACACTTTTATGTCCAGACTACACCTAACTCCTCCTGAACTTCTTAACAGAATTTGGCGGTACTTGGTAGAAAGTATCAGTATGAAATCTAGTATGTTGCACTGTGCCAGTCCATTGACTTTTGGCAGAGTTATGGCCTTATTTCAGTGATAGGGTCAGTTCAGCCATTTTCTAAGGACCTTTTGATTTCTCTGTTGTTGTTTTTTCATCATTTGTTCACATTTTCATAGATTTCTTGCTGTATGTTTTATTTTCAGAACCTAACAATGTGATATCTATCCTGATCTCTTCCGACTTCCTCAAAATGGACAGTCTGGTGAGTGTTATATTATATAAATATCACATTCATGAGAGGGTGAGTAAGAATGTTCACCCTGAGGATATGATTATCACCACAGGGTGAACATTCTTACTATCACACATGAATGTGATATTTGTTTTATTATACCGAAATACCCTTCGAGCAAAAATAAGATTTTATTTTCAGTACAGATTTCACTTTGCCGGATTGATTGCTCCACTGCTTGTTTGGGTGAAACAGAAGATGCGCAGTGAAGCAGAAAGTTTCTATGAAAGTTATATTGCTTGATTGGAAATGACATAACTAATAAAATTAGTGGTAGTTTATTGAAATCGGTGAAATACTTTGGAAGTTACGATGAGTTAAAAATAGCAACTTCACCGTACAAAGCCGATGACATCACCGAAACAGCGCACATCGAAGCTGCGCATGTGATAATTTTTTTACTATCACCCTTCGATTTACTATCACCTTGTACTATCACCCTCGCGTAATATAGTAAATACATTGTTATCTATGGGGATTTAGCATGGGTGTTTTATGTGAGGTATAATAAAGCTTCTTCTTGTGTACTTCCATATTTTCCTGTTTACTTTGTTTTGAGTTAATCGTTCAGTATTCTAGGATACATTGACAAGGACTTGATATCACAAGTTGATAAGGAAATACTTTTAACTATTAAGAAATGGAATGGTGCATAGTCTCTTCATGAAAACAATGTGGTTTACCAAGATTCTGTGAAAGAATTTTGATGAAATATTTGAATTGTTCAGTGCTAGCAAACAATGTGGTTTTCCAAGATTCTGTGAAAGAATTTTGATGAATTATTTGAATTGTTCAATTCTAGCAAACCGTAACATCAACGTCACATCAACATCATACGTTGACCATTAAAGGGACTCTGGGTGATCTTCTCAGTCTTCCTCAAAATGACAAATCACCCTTGGAGTTCTTTTTACATAAGGAACCATAAAAACAAATGCCAGGTAAAACATGTCTAAATGGCACTTTCTCGGAATGACAAGCCGGCATTGTACCAGAACATTGGTTGAACCTAGTTGTTCTTCAGTAAACCATTACAGCAGGTGACCATCCACTATTAATTGTTTTGGGCGCTTGTTTCAGCCAAAGTAACTTGAGCAATTTAAATAATACTCACATCAGTTATATATCGTTAGAACTGGCATTTTTAATGGTAAATAAAACTACTTTACTTCTGAAAATCGGTTGAGAAATAAATATTTTACAACCAACATTATTTTTTGATGGGGCTTTTTTTATGTAAATTCCTTGCTGGTGGAACAGCAGAAAATGAAGAAATTTCAAATAACTTCAGTAATCCTTCATACTTTGCTATAAAACTTTCAGGGTGTCCAACAATTTAAAACCATTTTTGGATAAAAATTCTAAAAAAAAATATTTTTCAAATTTTTCATGCAGCAGAATTTTGCATTGAAAATGACCCATCAAAAATTGCTTTCGCACATGCAATTTTTATTTCTCAACCGATTTTGAAAGTTATGTATTTTTATTTACCACTAAAAATGTCTGTTTCACTGATATACAACTTATTTAGGTACGAGATGAATTTTGTCTGATAAGTCCTGTAATATCCAGTAAAACAAGATTCTTAGAACAATGTAAATCGAGAACAGGTATAACAAGCGCCCCAAACAATAGTTACAGAGCAGCCTCCCTCACCCATTGCAACGAGAATTTATTCTTCTCTTTCTACAGGTACAAGAATGTATAGAATATTGCCATGGTAACATGTCAGCTATTGTCAGTACCCCGTGCAACATGAACTGTATCAACGATAAATTGGTTGGCAGGTATGTAAGATTACTCACTTCATATTCTTGACACCAAAAATTCTTGGAAATCAGCTAAGGCCATTATGTGTAGATTGAATATAGTTCAATCGAATTTTAAAGAGTCCAGCTTTAATAATGCAGCCCCGATAGCCTCCTACATTTTGGCTGCATGTGTCTGTCTGGGATTTCTGCATTGATATTTCTAGGGGCTGGACTAAGCAGCCTCGTTTTGGAAGTGCGTGGCTGTCTGAGATTTCTGCATTAATATTTCGGAAGTGCGTGTCTGTGTAGAGTCAGTCTTTATTTGCAGTGCGTTGCATTTGGAACAACCTTCCTTGCGCTCACTATACAAATAATTAAGATTATATGTATATTATTAAACACATTGATAATTGGCATATTTTATATTAAACAATGAACTTGTCATACTTTCGTTGTTAATATATATACATTCATTGTTGGACTCTTTAAATACAGTCTTAAATTGTCTGTACTTTAAATTTTGAGATGGTATATCAACCGTTCAATAGTCACAAATGTTTGATGGCAGCGAATTCAGAATTTATATTTCAAAGTTCCATTTTTGACACATTACAGCAATGCCATGTTCAGACAGATTAAATTCTGTTACATTTATATATATTTGTTTATATCATGACTGTCATATTTGACACCATTTCAGAATTGCTGACCTATTTACCCACAATGAAGCAGACGACATCAAGGACAGAAAAGACAAATTCAAAAGGTACTTTACCCAAGGCCAAAAATAAAATTATGTTTGTTTCCCCTTCCCGACCCATGCAAAAAAGGGTTGGGTAGGTAGGTAGGTAAAATATTTTTTTTATTTCATTTCTTTTATTTGAGATCAAAACTGGAATACATGCTACCTATAAGACACATTTAAGACGGTACCAACCCAGTCGTGTCTGAACATCGTGCTGCATGTTCATTAAAAGACAATACATTCGGTACCTACCCGATTTGTCTTACAGTACTATTGTACTTTAAAATAGCAGTTCTCAATAAGAACCACACATATATAAAGTAGTAAAAAAAAAAAAAAAAAAAATTTTTCGCCAGTGTCGTAAAAATAATTCGGGTCGCGGCAATTTCGGTGGGTCGGTCGGGAAGGGGAAACAAACATAATTTTATTTTTGGCCCAACAGTTCAATGTTCACTTAATACTTTCTGCATCTAATTTCAAATAAACTTCACTTACAGAGCTTCTGCGCATGTATCCAGTGTGTCTGAGTAGACGTTGGCTATTCCACTGTCTGGAAACACACTGGATATGTTGGCTGTCTGGCATGTTTTTTTATCATTATCATTCTCTCAAGGCACATTATTAATGGCACTGTAGCGAAGGAAGATAATGTTCATATATTATAATAACCTCCGTGGCAGGATGGGAAAGACGCTAAGTTTGAAACATTTGAACTTTAATAAGACCGAAATTTGAAGCGTTCTTAAGAAAATTGAACAATAGGATTAACATAGAAATGTACACTGCCCTTAAAAATGATACTCTTAACAAATTTGAAGAAACTTGGAGAAAACTATTAACAACACATGGGCTGGCCAACGATGCTCTCTAGCAAACTCATTATCTATTATCTTACACTATTCCCTTCTAATACTACCTTTTTTTCCTTTCCTTCCTATTACACCTCTTAAAATATAGTCATACAATATATTTATTATGATTTAAACAGTGTTATGCAATTTCACTGTTATGTGCTGTTTAAATTTGTGTAGTAATTGTTTTTTAATGTAATGTTGTATGCAAAAAAAGAATAAAAAAAAAAAAGAAAAAAGTTTGAAACATTATTGCCTCCCAACGCTGCGGGTTCGAGGTCAATTGGGAGATCGACTTGTAAATGAGAAAATACTGATTCTTGGGAATGGTATAGTACTGTTTCTACCCTGGAATAAGTGGGTGGTCTACCATTGCCACAAACAAATCGACCATCATATATGGTTTAACTTGTGCTAAAAGTGACGTAAAACATCATTTAACCAATCAGCTAACTGCGCATATGGAATTTGCCATTTAATACCGGCATTTAAAAAGGAATTATGCAAATCAATTCTTAATTAATACCATTGCTTTTTAGAATTCTTTGAACTTAAGTTTGTGCATTTGTGAATAGTTAGAGGCAACTAGTACTGTTACTTCTGTTCTGATGAATTTAAGGACGATGCCGTTTAAGACATGCTAATGATTCAAATCTAGTTTTTATATATGAATAGTTTAATAGGTTTGGTCACATAAAGTGGAGAATTGCTCTTTTATATTTCAATACCTTAGAGACTCAAAACTTGCTAAATCCATGATATAAACTGTTTGAATTTTCATAATTGATGTATATATCATTTGCAGTAAACTGTTTGCCAAGAAGCTGGAGAAACTTTTTGAGACAGACTTCAGTAATGCCGACTGCCCAGAAAATGCTTCCACTCTTTTCAGGTAAGTCAAATTATATATCATATCGGTAATTTGTGATTTGAACAACCGTTGTTTATACATGGAGTTAAATAAAAGAAGTGATCTGTTGGTGTTTGAATTTTAAAATGTGCATCCATTTTAGGCATTATTAAGTTTCTATAAAAACAGAAAATATTGAAATCTAAAGAAAGTTTTCAAAACACTACATCAGTCAGATCTTTGTGTTCAACTCTCCTGTCGTCATGTATCAGTTGTCAGGTTAGCTGACCTTGATAGCTGACCTTGATATAAGGAAATATATGAAATATATGAAATATTCAAAATAATGTAAATTTTTGCTCAGAGGCATGGATTTTAGATTCTTGATATAAGTCAAATGTTTATGGTACTGGTATATAAAGCAAAATAAACACAATTAATAATATTAAAACCGATCCCGGGACTAATTAGTAATATGTTGTGATAGTTTTGTCTCCAATTCTTTTCTAGGTGCTCTATATGCAAGAAGATGTTAACAAGAAACCTTGAACGAAAAGTTAAATGTATGCCTAGTAGGTAAGTGTTAAAAAGACAGTCGGCTAGGAAAAAAACATGACAGCCCGAAATCAATAATTTAAATCTATTATAACACAGATATTTAAATAAAGTCTCAGAAGACAGTACTATAAATTGCAGTGTTGACAGTCTGATTTATTAATAATTTCTCAATATCTTGAACCACAGGCTACTTATGACTGCAGTATGGTTATCAAATATCAATTTTCTTTGTAAAATCTCAACTAAGCTTGTTAACTAAATCATAGGTATACATATGAAATTTGAACAATCTCTGAAATTTTAATAACTTCCGCAGGATGACTGTTGATAAACGTGGCAGGCTCACATTCTGTCACACGCGAGACACAACATTCGACGTTAACCAGTTTCTTATCGATCTGAAAACCCAACTGAAGACATGGCGTGAGGTTTACTGGCGCGTCTGGGGCATCATACACTTCCAGACGTGCAGTCGGTGTGACGAGACGTTCTCGTGCAGTGATTACGGACACTGTAAATATCACCCTGAGCCACCGCGGTTCGAGGCCGATAATAATGATATGGCGTACATCGGCACTTACCCATGCTGTCATCAGAAATCATTGCGGTTTGATCCTACCCAGCAGAACAAGGTACAGCTTCAATTTGGCAGTAACATTGACCTTTGACCTAATTTCAGTATTTTCCCACATCAACTTTTTTTAAAGGACTTGTATTAAAAATTCAAACTGTCTATTATTTATCAGATTTGTTAACATAAGTAACATCCATTGGGTTTTAAAAGTTACTGGTAAGTTACGTCATTTGTTTAATTCGTTAAAACTGAAAACTTGGTAGGGAACCTTTTTTTTACTCTTGATGACAGATATTATATTAGACAGCTTAATCCAGCATGATCTAATTCCATTGAAGGGCTATAAAATCCTGTATCTTTCATCAATACATGTATAAGCTGCATTGTAGGGTTGCCGAGTGCGAGACCATGTCATCAACTCTCCTCAGGTGTATCCCGGATCAGAGACAGACCTGCAGAAAACGCATAGCAAGGTCTACGATGACCTTTTGGCCCATCGTGACGTAATTTGTGTCCCATATCAAAGACTGTCAGATGCCAGGTATTTTATCAATGGTTTCCATGGCCTTCTTTCAAGTTTTGTCTGTGTTGTCAAGGGCCTTTTTGGTGTTGCTTAGCAACCATGTTTGAACGCGTCTGGTTTGGTTTAGATTGCTATTGCAGTGAGTTTTAATTCAGATTTTTTTTATGTGATTTTGTTTTGCTTTGAAAGGAATGATGGTTTTGTAGAAATGATATTTTTAAAAGAGATTTTTGATAGAAATGTTTTAAAATGTTTTTTGTTTTCCTTGTTTCATAACTTATAAATAGTTCAATGTGGTCTCCTGAGTGGTTTGTTATTAAAGTTAAAATGTAGTCCATACTGAAAAACTTAACAATACATAGTATTTTCAAGATACAAGGTGTCACACTTTGGGTGGAATGTTTTTACTTAAATGTAGGACCATTCTACTGTTTCATGCAACACCCAATTCCTGAACCCCAACTTTAAATGTTGCATTGCTAGTTGGCTTATTCAGCTTCCTAACATTCTGTTTGTAGAACATTTAAAGAGGCACTACCTATATCTACGCGATTTTTAATGTAAAGTATTAAATACTCAATATTACTGCATTTATATGTATACAAAGCTATTTTATGAGTATTCTAAGAAGAAACATGGTTCGTATTCCAGTTCTGTAAATTATTAATTATGATCAAAACGATATCTTGAATAAAATGCCGCCCAGCCGTTTATTCCTGCCGGAGAACTACGAGTTTTTACGATTTTCTCAGAGATGCGCAATGCGATTACAAACTATTTGGCGCAGTTCCGATAGCAAACGAATCGATCGGAACTCTTCGCTAATCAGACGAGGTAGTTCCGATTGTAAACGAATAGGATCGGAAAATCTCCGCAATCGGCTTGTCTAAAACAATTACGAATACAATTTCAAAAATCCGATCTTTTCAATCCTGTTTTTCCCCAGCAAAACGCATATTACATTGGGTGAAATTATTGCCATTTACCTTTTTCATAGTCCTCTTTATAATTAAGTAAAGTTTATATCAATTGGTGGGCAAAAAGATATAGGTAGAGCCTCTTTAACGATCTAAACACTAGTAAACAGGCACATTGAATTAAACAGTCTATTAAATCATTTTAGAATTATTTTATTTTTAGAATTTTGTGATTCTTGGTTTCAAGAAACTCATTACTCAATGAGTGAAACAAACAGTCTTAATCTGTTTCTCACAGCAATTAAAAGGCTCATTCATTTCTGAGAACACACTGAGTTGCATCATACTAGGATGACGTGATGTCACAATAGCATGACGTGATGTCATAATACCAGGGTGATGTCGTGATAGAAGCAACCAAATGAAAATATGAAATTGATTGGTTCAGTGATAAAAATCAGACCAATGAAACCAGTTATTGGTTCAGTGATAAAAATTGGACCAATGAAACCAGTTATTGGTTCAGTGATAAAAATTGGACCAATGAACCAGTTACTGGTTCAGTGATAAAAATTGGACCAATGAAACCAGTTATTGGTTCAGTGATAAAAATTGGACCAATGAAACCAGTTATTGGTTCAGTGATAAAAATGGACCAATGAAACCAGTTATTGGTTCAGTGATAAAAATGGACCAATGAAACCAGTTAATTTAAAGCTCATTATATTCTCAGAACACACTGAGGTTTTACTGGACATCAAGTAATGAGGCTTGAAACCCAGTTCTTGAGGTTCAGAAACACAAAATTCTGATAATAAAATAATTCTAAAATAATTTAATAGACTGTTTTTAATGTTTTTTCGTGACTGTACCGAAAATATCAAAGCATCAACTTGTTTGCCACTAGTGTAACCTTAACACAAGTTTACAATGCAAACACCTGAAATTAAGTAAAACAAAATCACTCAGTTTTCCTGAATCCGGATTTCTTATTCCTACCTTGTTTGTTTTTATAAATGTTGGTGTTTATTTTCCTTCCTAGCTTTGTTATGCCTGCACTATGATCGTGGAAGGGGCATATATAGTGTCACTATTGTCTGTTTGTCAGTCCATCTATTGGTTTCATCATTCTTCGTTGACACCTTGGTTAAAGTTTTTGGTTAGTTCTGTTTCTAGGTCATAGTCATAGACTTTAAATTTCATACACTGTAGTTACTTTGAATGAGTACTGTAAATTCATATCAAAATTATGTCCAAATAACAAACCTTGAACATATTTTTACACTTAATTGAAATATTGATTAATTTGATTTAAAAGTATTTAGATTTTTTGTTGGTTTTATTTCTTAGTCATCACTAGATTTAGACTCTTCAAAACATATACACTAAAAGAAGGTCACCGTAATAGACCTTGACCTACTCCTAACAGTTTATTTATTCTGGTTAAAGTTTTTGGTTAGCTCTATTTCTAAGTCATCAATAATAGACCTGTATTCTTCAATACTTATGCACAGATACATCTAGAAGAGTACTATATATTTGTACCAAAAGTAGGTCATCATGACTGACCTTCATTGATTCTGGTTATGGTTTTTGGTTAACTGTATGTCATCAAAAGACCTAGTCTTTTCAAACATTATACACAGACATATCTAGAAGAGAATTGCACTTTCTTAGGTCACCATGACCCGCCATGACCTTTAACCTTGACCTACTTTCAACACATCATTAGTTCTGATTACAGTTTTCGGTTAGCTCCATTTGTATCTATTGCTGCCTTATTTATAACTATAAACATTGTTACCACTTTTCCTCTTACAATTGTTGAATGTAAATTGTTGGTCCTAGTTATCCCTCATTTATAACAATAAATATTTTACCTATTTCCCTCGCTTGTTTTCACTACCGGTTTACTGTGTTTTTGATCCGTTAAACAACATTCAATCTGGGTTTTAACTATAAATTAACTTTTATCTAAATTAATATTACTCATATACTGATTCTTATACTACATCCTAATAAATTTTGTATGAGTTGTGTCATCATTACTAAATATAATTTATTTACTACTATTAAATCAACCATTTTATGTGACAAAGGTTTTTTGTTTTTGTTTTCTTCACCACTAGCAATCTAAACCTACTCAGACTAAGTCTAACTCTGTCATTTCATTGGTTCATCATCAGTTAACAGCACATGCATTTTTCCATGAGGATTTGTTAATTTGATTTGCACATTAATGTAATATGGACTGATTTTATTTAATAGTGAGTTTTGTAGTTTTTATATATTTTAAAATATTTTATTTATTATTAAATATTGTTAATGGCAAGAATAAGAGGTTAACTACTTAATTGTTTAATTAAATTGCCTATTTAAGGAACACCTCGTCTTATTAATCATTATGCATGTCAGACTATTTCTATTAGTCAATACTATAGATGATATATTCTGTTTAGAGCAGCACTATCTTTAGAATCTGAATTATTTGATTTTAGTTTTCTACAAAATGCATGTGCTCTCGTTTCTACTCTGGTGTTCCGTTCAGTTAATAGGTGATAGTTGATGACAACACCTTCCCTAAACCACATGGCTAGCAATAATGGCGATAAATAGTATGCACTATAATTTTAAACTACTATTCTTTTTCTTTTGTGGACCTTGCAACTTGAAAATGATTACTTTATTTATTATTCTAATACACCCGCGAAAGATTTCAGTTGTGAGCATTATTTTCACATTTTAGGGGTATTAGAATAGAAATAGAACATCGTCGTTTACGGTGAATTACATGTAATGTATCACGGTTTGTCGTTCAGTTGTAAACAATAAATTCTCTCACCCATCGCGCTCGTGAAATTATTGTTTATATTTGGACTCCAAACCTAGATATATTACACGATAATTCACCGTAAATGATGTTCTACTTCTTAAACATTGGGAAAATCTCTTTCTTAAAGATTCTGCTCCAAGCTGTCCTTGTAATTGTTATCCAACATAAGATTACCAGGGCTTCTTAATGATGTAAGGGTAACTCACTATAAAAGTTAAAGGCAAAGTTTGAAAGAAATATGAAAAATAGGTAAATTTGCGAGTGTCCGGGCCCCTTCATAGGTGCCCGGTTAATTTTGAAAAATCACCTTGCAGTAAAGAAAATCAGTTTTAAATAATGGTGCATACATTTTGAAACGTAATTGTTAGCAGATTAGACTGTAAGGTGTTATATGTTCATCTATAAATGTACGATCACCAAGGCTTTTCACAGTTTGTCAGTGAGTGGGTGCACAGTAGATCCTTCTAGACGTTTTACTTTCAGAATGGTGGTACAGAAATGTGTGTTTGTTTTGTGTTGACAGTAAAAACAGTGTTATCAAAATAAATATCTTTATATGTTGGTAAATAAATTATTTATAGAAGGTGACTCAGTTGGCAGAACCATTCTTTCTTGAAGCCCTCTTAAAACATATTTGCAGTTATAAAGCTAGGAAATAAAACATTGATTTGTAGAACAACATGTGAAGACATAAAACAGTGGGTTATAAAGCAACTTCTAAGGAAATTAAACAGTGACATATCTTAGCATATTAAGATATTCGCAGCAAGTAAAAAATAGAAACATTTTAAACTTTCAATGAATTCACTGGTTAAACATTTAAGAGAAAATTCATTTAAAATACTGAAATTCTTACCTATAAATTGTATGTGACTGGTTACAGATGAAAATTGAAGAGTAAAAACATGTGTACAAGAGGTGTAATTTTTTACCAACCCCAGATTTCAGAGCCATAGCTGTAAATGTGTATTATAGCAATAATTCTGTTGACTTGTTCTATGCATGTCCTAGTCATTGAATGAACTGTGCCCAAAGCATCTTTGATGCATTATTTGAAAAAAAAAGCATTACTCAATCAATTTCTATGAACAAAAATCAAGGAAAAGTAATAGCATTTATTTCCAGTGGTGTAGAAATGCTTATACAATTTCTTTTACTTACTGACATGGAAATAAGGGATTCTAGTCCTCTATAAAATATCAGATCTATTTTTTTCAGTTTAAACTCTTTTACTTTAATAGTGAAAATAGTGAAAATATACTAAATAATAATAAATTATGTTTTAGGAGTTACTGGGAGTCGACTGCACGGTAAATCACATCGTAGTTTTAACTATTGTACTAACAGTATTTATTATCTTTGCTTCAACTTTCCATTGCGGCTGCAGCCTCTATAGTGACAAAACACTGTATCATACATTACGGTCAAGATGTAGAGGGTACATGCAAAACTATTGTAACTCTATGTAAATAAGGAATAAGATACCATAGTTTTTGCGTTCACCTGACAATATTAAATGTGAAAGTGACACATGAACACATAGGACACATAAAATGTTGCAAGGATTTCTGACTGTGTTACAAATTTTGTATATGTCGAAGTTTGCCACCTGGTTGCTGCTACAATGAATGCGAAACAAAAGCTTAAGTGTTTGCCACTATTTTTTCAAATTTCTCAAAGAGTGTTCAAATCAGTCACGCAGAATTATGCTTTTGCTCTTTTAAAATTTATATATTATGTGCAGATGATGATAAAAAAGATAATAATTTGAAATATCCAAAATTTTAACAAAGTGTTTCCTAATATTCGTGTATTTGAGCAGAAAAAAATACGTCTACATCAAATACTAGTTATGGGTTGAGATGTAAAAATTAAGACATCGAAATGCATAGTACAAAATATAATTTTAATACATCTAAAGTTACATTAATATGTTTTATTTTTCAAATTGATGTAAATTCATTTTTTTTTTTAACTGAAGTGATACCTGATTCATTTACAGCTTTTCTTCCGGATCCCGTTATTCATGCCCTATGTCCCAGTCCCTCTTGTTTATGTATTACTCGAAAAAGCCGTAAGTTGTGGAAATGTTGTACTTTTGTGTTGTGTTGTTTCTATTCACTTGAGGCATATATGTTTAGTTTTTGTCTGTTTACCAGTCTGCTTGGTCAGTGTGGCATACCTGGTACCATTTTACTTGATCATTACTGCATACCGGATACCAGTCTACTTGGTCAATATTGCATACCAGGTACCAGTTTACACTTCAAATTCTTAGGTTGACCTGTAAAAAAGCTGGAAACCGATTACCGAGGGAGGGTAGCTGGACTAGACTTGACTATATCTGTAATAGTTGTGAGAAATTGTCAATTCTTACAGATGGCGGGAGGTATAAAGTACTGGTTTTACCCAGGAATGGGTAAGTGGGTGGTCTTCCTCCACCACTAAAAATTGACCATCATACATAGCCTAAAATGACGTTAAACACCAAACAAACCAACCAATTGATATGTGATTGATAGAGCAAAACAAAGCAGATGTTCACAGTACTATTTCTCACGTAAATGTTTCAATCACCGAATTGTCCCAGTTATTATATGTTTATATATGTATAATGTTTACAACTAGCCTTGATAACTTTCTATACATTGTAGAAAACTTGATTTGTTGTCCATTTTTATTTGTAAATATATATGTATATAGATAGGTACTGTATTGTAATACTTTGTATTTGTGAATATATATGTACTATATTGTAATGCATTGTATTTGTAAATATTATGGAGAGTTAGGGTAAGTTATGTATTTTATTGTAACATATTATATTTGTAAATATATATAAGTTGTGTACTGTATTGTAATGCATTGTATACATATACCTCAATAATACTTCTAAGTTATGGAAATCAGAAATCAAAAAGGTTAGTACAACCAACAACCAACAGCAAATGAGGGCAAATTGTTGTGCTTTCACACACTTTCCATTGTCCAAATAAGTATTTATATTGTATTCTGTGATAACAAAAATAGTCTATTGTTTTTGTATTGTCCAATATCGTTCAGTAGATATCATTGGGTTTTCCATAACTCACCATAGCAAGTGAGTGAAATGCCCTGCATGTTTTACCAAGTGAATTATTAGCCAATAATCTACAGAGAGATCCAATTAAGCAATTTATTGCCTTTATTTTCATTGAAATTAAAGTATAAAGAATATTGATATAATTCACTGCCATGAATAATACATTTATCTCTCACTTGGATATCATTGAAATTCATTTAATTTATCGAAATGTAATAAATAATTTAAATGCTTAGATATTGCCATAAGATTTATTTGTGTTGTACCTTATTAATATGTTTATTGTCATGTGTGGTGATAGTGTTTATTAATGGTGTCCATTGTTTTCATATAATATGTTTGTATTCCCAATACCTCGTTAAAACAGTAGTGCGTGGTCCAGTGGTAGAAACTTCAGATCGAGAGGTCATGGGTTCGATCCTCGCAGTGGCCACATTATTTATCCTTGAGCAAGATAATTGTTCCACATTGCTTGGTACTGGTTCTAGCCAGGAAGCCATCAAGAGTAATTAATGTTAAGTTGCAAGAACGTAAAATAAATATGTTTGAACCAAACCAAACCATGTTAAAACAATCATACTAAATAGTAACTTAAGACAATACGAGTCTAAAACCATTATCGCTGGAAATGTCACTTTGGTTTTTATTAGCGAATGTCACTATAAAAAAAGCGTAAAAATGTAACAGTTTCGAAAGTAGCGAAAGTAGCGAAAGTATTAAATTGGAGGTCAAAGTGTGAAATGTCAAGGTTACTTGAACAGACAATAACCCAGTTTCCAGACTATAACCCCAATAAGTTCTTTGCCTTTGTGATGAATGAACTTTCAGCATTTATTGCATTTTTGAACCATATGAATCTATTTTATAGTAAGACTAGGGCAGAGTTCCCAGATTTCTATGTATTCTTTCCCCGTCTCTGGGGCGGCTCAGTAACCTAAATGTGTTGATGAGACGTTGAACAACAATTCAGTTTTTTCAATTTTTGCATTAATGCCCTTACATTTAATATATCATACTTTATCAATGTGTACAGTATTTCAGTTTAAAGGTTTAACATTGAATCAGCTGTTATTTTGAATTTCTTTACTTGCTTTTTATTATATTTTTCTATTTCCAATTTTTAAACCAGATAAACATAATACATTTAAGGGGTGAATTAGTTATTAGTATTAAACCTTCAATATGAGCACAAGAGTACCCTAAGGTTCAAAATGTTGTAGAAATTTGCAGTCGCCGAGACTAACTGTGATTAGCCTAGTGTTACGTAGATAGATGTTTATATCACATTGTTACCATAGTAACCTGACACTGTTCTTTAGTCTTTGTATGGACACATTTCTGGTTGCCATGGAAACAGTAAATAAAATACATCAACTTTTCAGAAGAATAGAAATACGTTATGTATTTCAAACTTAACGTTTAGGATTAATCTACTTAACGTTTAGGATTAATTTCTATATTTTATATTCATCGCATGCCATAACTGAATTATTTAATCTTTTTGATAATAGCTTATATAACATAATAATTCCCATTTAACTGCCACGCATTTTGATAACTTTTAATATTAACATATATATATAATTACTGTAGTTTGCATTCCTGCAGCATAATTTTTATAATTAATACAATTATTTACTTCAGGTTTTAGTAAGTTTGTTAGATACAATACCAATTTTTTTTTTCATTTGTGATTTGGGCATTTGTAAATAGCCAAAAGGCGGGCTTTTTTATAAATACTGTTAGCCTTGACAAAACAAATATTGGTTTAATCTTACTGTTAAATAAAGATTATTGTTTGAAGATTATTTAAAGGGATATAATAAATGTGTGAAACTGTGATGTAGATTGTTTATGTTTCCATGGTAACTGTTTGTTTTGACGGGCACATTTTTTTAAAAATGAGTTTTGGATGGCGGTAGGTATAGTATTTTCTTAGTATTTTCTATAGTTCCTACAACTTTTTTAGTTGCATGATGTAAATATGATTTTTAAAAACTATATTTATTATTTGATAGCATGTTTTTGAAATAAAATCTTAATTGCTATAAAATATCGAATTTTTAGAGTAAATATATTATATATTCTTCATTACGGCTTCATAGTGTTTTTAATTGTTGGTATATTATATCATTAAATGTGTAATGCCTGCATAAATGATTATTCAGTTATATGGGGTATTTTATTATTTTAGTTCCTCTTTATTATTTTTAAAGTTATATTTGAATCCAGAAGCATTCTTTAAACCTGAGTGGAATCATGTATAAAGGATTTGCCGAATTGCCAACAAAATAATTTTCTTTTTAGAATTACATTGAAAACCATCTGTTTGGGTAAATATTGCTCATAATTCTCATTTGAATTTTTTGGAAAAGTTATGAGGGTAGATATGAGGGTGTAACCCCTGTTTTTGGTACGCTGGATTCTGGCTATATTTTGAGAGTATACCATACGCCGAGACCGGTGTACGGTACACTGGTGGTAAAATGTGCACCCCTTTTCGTATGCTAGATGATGGGGTAATTAAGAGTTTAGATGTGTATATGTTGTACGCCGATCGTGGGTCTAATTAAAGAGTCTTCCGGACTCCAGTGGGGAGTGGATTACACCCTCAGCTATGAGGACATCGATGGCCAATCTTTGCTGCATTATCTCACTCAGCGTTTTTAATAACTTGTTCACCATGATATTTTGTTTTACCCTAAACGAACAGTGAGCTGGAACTTAATGTGTTTGGCAATGAGGAATTTGCGAGCAATTCTAGGTCAGAGGGTGTGGCTATATCGGCCATCATTTCTGGTATTGATGAGGACACAAACTCAAAGTCTGACGTAAGTATAATTATGCATATATCAAATGTAGAATATTTCACAAGGAAAATTGGATGTGGAGGTGTATTTAGCATTAATATAAGGGCTGGGTAAGTTTCTGACCAAAATCAACCCCAAGTCCAATGGAGTCCAAACCTACACATTTTATAGCCCCGCTTTCATAAAATGAAGTGGAGGCTATATAGGAAGCACGCTGTCTGTAACTTCACATCCGTAGCATCCCGTCGAGTCCCGTAACACAGTTTTATTACTTGCATTCCTCAAATAGCTTTGAATGGATGTTTCCCAAACTTCATATACACATAACAACAGATGACCTTATGTCCCACTAATTCACACACTGTTGTTTGTCACATTTATTTCAGAAGTATGGCCCTTTTTTTACTTAGAATTTTCCACTCTAATATTTTATAAAACTTCATAGGCCTTTCACTTCAAAAGTTTTCAAAGCAGGGGTATAATTAGTGTTGGGAATCAGCTGAAAATCCGTGATCGATCATCAGAATCATTAACCGACCGATGATCGATCATTAATCAATTAAACATGGCTGCTAAATATGACACAAGTGTAATCCTTTTTCAGACTATAATAAAGAAAAGAAACACATTTCAAGTATGTTCTGGTAAAAAAGCAGCTGAATGAAACTGACCAGCATTTATTTGAAGTATAAGCTGTGATACAACCTAGAGATATCATATGTGATTACTGGTACTTCATAACGTGGTCCGAGTATTAACTTTCATACCCATCCAACCTCTTCTCCAAGAAGCAAAAACGGGGTTGGCTGGGGTATGAAATAAAACCTTAATTTCAGCTTAAAAGTTTGCATATTGTAAAATAAAAACATTTAATAGGTACTTTTAAACAGGTAAGCGCATTTTTCAGTAAAATAAATTGTGTTTAAACATGTTTTATTGTCAAAATATCCTTTATAAAATCCTGCTACTATAAGCTTTCCCATCGCTTAATGTAATGTCTAGCAAAATTGTAACGTTTTAGTACAAGAGAATGAAATAATTTAAGGCAACATTTTTCAACAAACGAGTCGATTATGAAAAATGTCGAACATGAGAAATTGTAATCGACTAATCAAACTAAAGGCTGATCGATTAAATTGATTAATCGGAACAGCACTAGGGCTATTTATCACCTTCAGTGATAGTTTTAAATAAAGTTATTGGTTAGCAGATTGTGTTAATGGGTCCGCTCAGGGTTCGCTCATCAGTTACCGAAAGCACTCTCGGTAACCATCGGCTACCATCGGTCACCGTCGGTTGCCAATAGGTAGAATGTTAGTAACCCATCTTCCCGCGACTCTACCCCTGAGGTAGTATCGGTGACCAAATGTTACCATCGGTGGCCATTGGCAACCAACATGGTTGCCAGTTGCCAATGGGAGAACTCGGAACGAACCCATTGTTCTTTGACTCTTGACATCACATCATTCTGTGATGCAGTTGACAAACTTGGCACATTTTGACATTTTTCAAGATTCAAGATATTTTTCAAGAAAAAGTGGACGATCTCATTGTGTTTTTGTATGCCCCCGAATGGAAGCATATAGTAATCGCACCGTCCGATCGTTTGTTCGTCCGTCCGTTCGAAACAATCATATCTCAGTCATAACTTTGAAAGAACTGGAGGGATTTCCATGAAACTTCACACATATGTTAACCACAATGAGAAGGTGTGTCATGTGCAAGAATTGGGTCCATACCTCAAAGGTCAAGGTCACACTTGGATGTCAAAGGTCAAATGAGACAAAATTTTCGGAGGCATATGTCACTTATTGGTGGCATTTCTTGTTTAGAACCTGCTTTAAGCTGCATTCCAAGACTTTATCACCAGTATTGTCATCCCATCCAGGGTTCCTAATTACAACATTACAGACGTGTGTTGAATACACATTTCATAAATTATTTTCATACCAGTCTGCTAGACCAGTACCCCGCCTTCAGGCTCTTACTGTTGACCGTGAAGTTTCTTTCGAATACGACGACATAGGGCTCGGTGAGAGTGACGATGAGGTGGGGGATGATGAACAACCCCGGGGCAGGAAAGGACGGGGCTTAAAGAAGTCACGCATCATGATCGACCCACAGGCTATACTCATGGATGCTCCAGGATTTGAGTAAGTTGAAATCTTGATAGGACTTTAAAAACTGTGCAAGTAAATATTGATTCACGGGCTATGAAGGATTAAGTTAGTAAAAGCAACCGTTTTTGCAACTCACAAACACGGTGGTGTCATTGAGGTAAAGCTTCTGCCAAGTCGAGGGTTCGATTCCTGTCCTGGTCACACTAAAGACTTCATAAAATGTTACTAGAAGCTCCCTTGCTTGATGTTCAGGTATGAAAGCAGCAGTGTAATGTTCATATAGAAAACTATTTTTCCACTTGAAAAATCACCAGAAAACGTGGGGTCACAAGACATGTAAGAAAGTTCTTGTTTGTTTACTAAACAGGTCAAGGGTACAGCTGTTTTTATTGATCAACTGTTTTCATTGCTTACAAAGAGTAAGCATAGAGTCGAAATGTTAGGTTGGCCTAAGTTTTGCGTTCTCACAAACTTTCAAACTTTGCTTATAGTTATTTATTGGGTGGTACATTGCAACGTGATAAAGCAAATGTGGAAGTGACCTTGACCCTGCAAGCAAAGGGCAGATAACTTGATATAACTTGATATTTTTTACCTTCACCTTTTGCGTTAAGGTCAATTTCTCACAAACTGTATGCACTAGACCGTTCAAACTTTGCTTATAGTTGCTTATAGTTGTATCTTGAATGATACATTGCAACGTGACAAAGCAAATGTGCATGTGACCTTGACCCTCCAAGCAAGGGGCAGATAACTTAATAATTTTTACCTTCAACATTTGCGTTTAGGTTACTTTCTCACAAACTTTATGCATTAGACCTTTCAAACTTCGCTTATAGTTGTTTCTTGGGTAGTACATCACAACATGTCAAAAAGCAAATGTGGATGTGACCTTTAGCCTCCAAGCAAAGGGCAGATAACTTAATTTTAATTGTTACATTTACATCCCTTTCTCATGATCTATAATTATGCACTATATAGCTTAATCATTGGTAGTGCATCTTTTTGGACACATGGATGTCATCTATGATCTGACCTCCTTTTTTTGAGCTGATTATTTTTTATTTTGGATTTTGTTTTTGATTTCTTTTTTATAGAATGGCATTTTGTTTTTAAACAAATGCACTTAAATGTCATATCAACAAACTGTAAACTTCATTGTTTTTAGTTATTAAAATGTTTACAAACTTTCATTTAAGCAACAGTTATCTTTTATTTTTAAGTCCCGCCCCCGTTAGGCGAGACATATGAATTTCCGTGGATTAACTGTGAATAAAATGCATCTGTTTTAAGAACACACATGTGTTATGAGACCAGTTGAGTTTGTCTGTTTAGTGGTCTCCTAATACTGGTTTGACTGTATAATAATTGGATCATGGACAGTGAAAGCACAATAACAATAAAGGTTATTTGCTCATTTAGTAACCCGAAATCTGTATTATCCAAATAAATGTATTGCGTTACAGTTATAGAAAACTAAATATGGTTCTCCTTAATACACTTTTATTACATTACGATGGGTGGAAGATTGGTATTTCTCAGTGAAAGAATATTCATAATCGTTTAATGTTAATAACTAACTCCAAACACAAAAATAACTAACTGAGACATTGAGTCATGACGTCAATTAAGTGTTGCTGACATCGATGTCATCCGCTGATAACATTCAATGAGGCAATTATTTTCGGTTAAAATCATAAACTCATTTAAAATTTAATAAATATATTATTTAGCTGCTGGGTTCAATTATAGAGAATATATGGTAGGCGTGGGGGTTTTTCACGTGAAGGATTTCCCTATAATCGATCTCAGCAGTAAAATAATCTCTATTTAATTTGATCGAATGTATGACTATTATTTGTTTACAGGCAGACAAAGAAGTCGACATGGGACACTACCAGGTCTATGAGGTATAATCAGGACGCTCAGCGATCAGAAGGTAATGCAGTAGATTGTTTGTTTGTTTCAGTGGTGTTTAACATCATTTTCAGCACATTTTAGGCTATATATGAAGGTTGATTGTTCATGGTGGAGGCAGACCACTCACTTTTTCCTGGGTGGAACCAGTACTGTACCTCCCGCCATCCGTAAGAATCTACACTTTCTCACTACAAGTCGAGCTCCCAGTGGGATTTCAAACCCACAGCGATGAGCGGTGAGATAGTTTCAAGAAATGTTTAAAATATATAGTCTATTCCCTATGGATTATACCAGAATGGTATTATGTACATTTTATTTTGGTTATAAAACAACCCACACCCCTTATACAAAACCAGGGTCTTCCACAGGCCATTTGTTCCCCATATCCCTTGATTCTAAAATCTAATTTCCCCCTACTCCTTAATTAACCCCCTATCCTTTGATCTCTCTGCCCTATCCCTTAAAAACACCAATAAAGCTCCAAAATGCATTATACCCGTCTATAAATAGCTCTTTGTAGGCTATACTTCCTAAAAATCCTTTCATTTACAGTTGAAATATACTTCAAATTGCATCTAAACAAATTATGATCCCTAAAAATGTTGATCACCCGAAGGGTAAATCTCTCCCACACCCGACCCATGACATTCAAATTTAATTTCCCCTATCCCTTAAATAATTTCTGTGGAAGACCCTGAAATCCCTTTCGGTGGAACGGATGACTGTGTTAACATGGTCTTAATGCGGGAGAAAACATTTGTGGTTTTCACCCGTTTGATTTTGAAACCAAATAAATATTAAAATAGTTTTAATGCGGCTGCGTAAAGCCTTTGCGTCTGCCAACTCAAATGTGGATTGATACCATATTGCTCCCAGATCACCTCCAATCCAGTCTTATTAAAGCATTATCCATTGACATATTTTTCTTAGAAATTCTCAAGTAGTTATGTTTGCCAAATTATTATTTCAGATTTGCGACGTATGAAAGAAATCCGGGTGTATTTGACCAAGTTGAGACTTAATCCCGATAAGTTGGAGAGACCAAAGAAAGAGGTAAGTAATATTCAGGAACTAAATGAAAGAGAGGCACATTAAAAGCAGCCGCAATAATAACACATATTTTGTTATACATTCCTTAATCATGTAGTCGCTAAAGATTGTTGAATTCCAAAGATGCAGACATTGAAACATAATATGTTATATATATTTACACCATTTTT
This sequence comes from Cyrtodaria siliqua, assembly GCA_037043455.1. NCBI lineage: Eukaryota > Metazoa > Mollusca > Bivalvia > Adapedonta > Hiatellidae > Cyrtodaria > Cyrtodaria siliqua. The sequence goes on along the minus strand of JAWPHD010010155.1, from coordinate 7,644 downwards.
TCACCAAATATTTTTCTTGCGCCTGGCGGAAGGTATACAGTACTGGTTCTATCCAGGAAAAATGGGCGGTCTGACACTACCATAAAAACAATCAACTATCATAGTTTTCTTAACGTGTGATAAAACTGACGTAAAATACCATGGATGCAATTAAAAATCTGCTTGTTAAATTATATAAAATAGGCAAGCACTTCGTCGTCTCTTCTAAGACTGCGAGACTTTAATCTATGGCATATCATCAGTTCATCCGTTGTCCTTCTTTTAACTTTATGCCCCCTTCATTTGAAGTATAGTAGAAGGGCATATTATGTTACCGCTGTCCGTACATACGTATGCCCAGATGTATGTCTGTCCGTGCCAAAAATGTTGTCCTGAATCTAACTTACTCAGTAGGTAATTTTTATCCAGTTTGCTCCAAAATTAGTCAAATTGTTTATGGGTATAGTGTCTTGACCAAGTTCGATGTTCAGCCCCATCTCCACAGTAATTCCAGAGTTATGTCTCTTGGAACAGTAAAAAATCACGAAAATTTATGTTCTCTTGACTCTATACCTTGGATAGTTATCCAATCTTCTCCAAACTTTGTCTATGTGCTTTTTTTTCCTAAAAATTGTGAAGACTCACTAGCCTGGTCATTTTGTGAAAAAGAAAATCATGATAACTCTGATTTGTGAATGAATGAATGGTGTTTAACGGCATGTCGACACAAAAATAGGTCAAATTGTGCGCAAAAACTGATGAAAGATGAAGAAATGAAGTAGTAAATAAAAATTAATGTAAATATATAGAGATAAAAATATTTACAAATAAGGGATGATATGGTAGTAATATAAACTATGTATAAATGTAAATCAACAAATGCCGGTCAATGGGTGTAAAAACAAGTAAGTATATATAAGAACATATTATAATGATTTATAAAGTCTGATTATTATAATGATTTATATTTGAAAAAGTATTGAAAGATTAATTGTTAAAAGCGATATTACTCAATACAGGCATACATTGTTTTTGTTTGAGGAGGACACTATAAAACAAATGTTTCTACTGAAAATTTATCCAAAACATAACAATATTGACAAAGTTAGATGTGGAAATGTTGTACACCAAAAAAAAAAAAATGTGTTTTTTGTGGAAAAAAAAAATCAGCCACAGTTGTGAAAAAAAAGAAGACCAATTTTGAATTGTGAAGTAGCCGAATTTCAGCCCCTGTTATAGAAGGTAAAAAAAGCCCTGCAGTGCCTCAGCCAAGTTCGATAATCGGCCCAATTTCCTTATTAATATATGAAGCAAAAGCAGGAGCATTCGAGTCCCATGAAAACATTTCTGTTACACCTTCAAAACAACTGGGTAGATGTGTATGCAACTGTACAGGAAGATCCATCTGAGTGTAATAAAATACAGCTTCCTGTAGTCTGGATCATCTGCGACGCTTGCTTGTTTCAAGACAAGCGTCTAGAACAGTCTTCTGAACAAAGTTTGATTTTTGCCGATACACTGGTATCTTTTCTGATTGGCTGAGACAGGAACACCTGCTATCCAAGATATACAGATAGGCAGAAAGACAATACATTTATTAATAAACAAAGATAAATAAAGAGGGAAACTTCATTATTATATCGACAAACTAAATGCGGATGGTCAGAAATGCTTAATAAAAAAGTAAGAATTACGGTCATGTGCTTCCAGTTTCAAATTTGTTTCTGCACAAACGGTCAAGACATTTGTAATTACAATCAAGCGTCGAAGATGATCAAGACTAGGCTTCCTGCAAAATCCTTGATGACCACTAGGTCTAAGAATAGACAAAAACAGGAAAGTTTGGTAGGAATATATTCCCCCCACCAACCACCTTCCCCACCTCTGCCTAACACCCCCACTACACACACAAAAACAACAAACTTCCTATCTTTACTCTTCCTATCTTTACTTGGTATATTCTGTCATTCTTTACTTAACAGTAGGAAGGTAAATTAGTAAATTCTGTCATTCTTTACTTAACAGTAGGAAGGTAAATTAGTAAATTCTGTCATTCTTTACTTAACAGTAGGAAGGTAAATTAGTAAATTCTGTCATTCTTTACTTAACAGTAGGAAGGTAAATTAGTAAATTCTGTCATTCTTTACTTAACAGTAGGAAGGTAAATTAGTAAATTCTGTCATTCTTTACTTAACAGTAGGAAGGTAAATTAGTAAATTCTGTCATTCTTTACTTAACAGTAGGAAGGTAAATTAGTAAATTCTGTCATTCTTTACTTAACAGTAGGAAGGTAAATTAGTAAATTCTGTCATTCTTTACTTAACAGTAGGAAGGTAAATTAGTAAATTCTGTCATTCTTTACTTAACAGTAGGAAGGTAAATTAGTAAATTCTGTCATTCTTTACTTAACAGTAGGAAGGTAAATTAGTAAATTCTGTCATTCTTTACTTAACAGTAGGAAGGTAAATTAGTAAATTCTGTCATTCTTTACTTAACAGTAGGAAGGTAAATTAGTAAATTCTGTCATTCTTTACTTAACAGTAGGAAGGTAAATTAGTAAATTCTGTCATTCTTTACTTAACAGTAGGAAGGTAAATTAGTAAATTCTGTCATTCTTTACTTAACAGTAGGAAGGTAAATTAGTAAATTCTGTCATTCTTTACTTAACAGTAGGAAGGTAAATTAGTAAATTCTGTCATTCTTTACTTAACAGTAGGAAGGTAAACTAGTAAATTCTGTCATTCTTTACTTAACAGTAGGAAGGTAAACTAGTAAATTCTGTCATTCTTTACTTAACAGTAGGAAGGTAAATTAGTAAATTCTGTCATTCTTTACTTAACAGTAGGAAGGTAAATTAGTAAATTCTGTCATTCTTTACTTAACAGTAGGAAGGTAAACTAGTAAATTCTGTCATTCTTTACTTAACAGTAGGAAGGTAAATTAGTAAATTCTGTCATTCTTTACTTAACAGTAGGAAGGTAAATTAGTAAATTCTGTCATTCTTTACTTAACAGTAGGAAGGTAAACTAGTAAATTCTGTCATTCTTTACTTAACAGTAGGAAGGTAAATTAGTAAATTCTGTCATTCTTTACTTAACAGTAGGAAGGTAAACTAGTAAATTCTGTCATTCTTTACTTAACAGTAGGAAGGTAAATTAGTAAATTCTGTCATTCTTTACTTAACAGTAGGAAGGTAAATTAGTAAATTCTGTCATTCTTTACTTAACAGTAGGAAGGTAAATTAGTAAATTCTGTCATTCTTTACTTAACAGTAGGAAGGTAAACTAGTAAATTCTGTCATTCTTTACTTAACAGTAGGAAGGTAAACTAGTAAATTCTGTCATTCTTTACTTAACAGTAGGAAGGTAAATTAGTAAATTCTGTCATTCTTTACTTAACAGTAGGAAGGTAAATTAGTAAATTCTGTCATTCTTTACTTAACAGTAGGAAGGTAAATTAGTAAATTCTGTCATTCTTTACTTAACAGTAGGAAGGTAAATTAGTAAATTCTGTCATTCTTTACTTAACAGTAGGAAGGTAAATTAGTAAATTCTGTCATTCTTTACTTAACAGTAGGAAGGTAAATTAGTAAATTCTGTCATTCTTTACTTAACAGTAGGAAGGTAAATTAGTAAATTCTGTCATTCTTTACTTAACAGTAGGAAGGTAAATTAGTAAATTCTGTCATTCTTTACTTAACAGTAGGAAGGTAAATTAGTAAATTCTGTCATTCTTTACTTAACAGTAGGAAGGTAAACTAGTAAATTCTGTCATTCTTTACTTAACAGTAGGAAGGTAAATTAGTAAATTCTGTCATTCTTTACTTAACAGTAGGAAGGTAAATTAGTAAATTCTGTCATTCTTTACTTAACAGTAGGAAGGTAAACTAGTAAATTCTGTCATTCTTTACTTAACAGTAGGAAGGTAAACTAGTAAATTCTGTCATTCTTTACTTAACAGTAGGAAGGTAAATTAGTAAATTCTGTAATTCTTTACTTAACAGTAGGAAGGTAAACTAGTAAATTCTGTCATTCTTTACTTCAGTAGGAAGGTAAATTATTAAATTCTGTCATTCTTTACTTAACAGTAGGAAGGTAAACTAGTAAATTCTGTCATTCTTTACTTAACAGTAGGAAGGTAAATTAGTAAATTCTGTCATTCTTTACTTAACAGTAGGAAGGTAAATTAGTAAATTCTGTCATTCTTTACTTAACAGTAGGAAGGTAAATTAGTAAATTCTGTCATTCTTTACTTAACAGTAGGAAGGTAAACTAGTAAATTCTGTCATTCTTTACTTAACAGTAGAAAGGTAAATTAGTAAATTCTGTCATTCTTTACTTCAGTAGGAAGGTAAATTAGTAAATTCTGTCATTCTTTACTTAACAGTAGGAAGGTAAACTAGTAAATTCTGTCATTCTTTACTTAACAGTAGGAAGGTAAATTAGTAAATTCTGTCATTCTTTACTTAACAGTAGGAAGGTAAACTAGTAAATTCTGTCATTCTTTACTTAACAGTAGAAAGGTAAATTAGTAAATTCTGTCATTCTTTACTTCAGTAGGAAGGTAAATTAGTAAATTCTGTCATTCTTTACTTAACAGTAGGAAGGTAAACTAGTAAATTCTGTCATTCTTTACTTAACAGTAGGAAGGTAAATTAGTAAATTCTGTCATTCTTTACTTAACAGTAGGAAGGTAAATTAGTAAATTCTGTCATTCTTTACTTAACAGTAGGAAGGTAAACTAGTAAATTCTGTCATTCTTTACTTAACAGTAGGAAGGTAAACTAGTAAATTCTGTCATTCTTACTTAACAGTAGGAAGGTAAACTAGTAAATTCTGTCATTCTTTACTTAACAGTAGGAAGGTAAATTAGTAAATTCTGTCATTCTTTACTTTAAAGTAGGAAGGGTAAAATCAGTCATTCTTTACTTAACAGTAGGAAGGTAAATTAGTAAATTCTGTCATTCTTTACTTAACAGTAGGAAGGGTAAATTCTGTCATTCTTTACTTAACAGTAGGAAGGTAAATTAGTAAATTCTGTCATCCTTTACTTAACAGTAGGAAGGTAAATTAGTAAATTCTGTCATCCTTTACTTAACAGTAGGAAGGGTAAATTCTGTCATTCTTACTTAACAGTAGGAAGGTAAATTAGTAAATTCTGTCATCCTTTACTTAACAGTAGGAAGGTAAATTAGTAAATTCTGTCATCCTTTACTTAACAGTAGGAAGGGTAAATTCTGTCATTCTTTACTTAACAGTAGGAAGGTAAATTAGTAAATTCTGTCATTCTTTACTTAACAGTAGGAAGGTAAATTAGTAAATTCTGTCATTCTTTACTTAACAGTAGGAAGGTAAACTAGTAAATTCTGTCATTCTTTACTTAACAGTAGGAAGGTAAATTAGTAAATTCTGTCATTCTTTACTTAACAGTAGGAAGGTATATTAGTAAATTCTGTCATTCTTTACTTAACAGTAGGAAGGTAAACTAGTAAATTCTGTCATTCTTTACTTAACAGTAGGAAGGTAAACTAGTAAATTCTGTCATTCTTTACTTAACAGTAGGAAGGTAAACTAGTAAATTCTGTCATTCTTTACTTAACAGTAGGAAGGTAAATTAGTAAATTCTGTCATTCTTTACTTAACAGTAGGAAGGTAAATTAGTAAATTCTGTCATATTTACTTTGCAGTATGCGGGTGGTGTATTTTGTCGTCTGGAGGCCCAGTGGAAATCTGCCTACATGCAACAACAGGCAAAACAACAAGCTCAGGCTCAACTTAGGTAGGATTTTAATAGATGCATCTGTGTTTGCTTTATGGTTGATATTTCACATTTAACAAAAAGAAGTAAAAACGATGTCCATGCTTGAACTTTTTTTTGATTTGATTAATTAATTTGAGGTTTATTAACAAATTTAACAAAAAACTAACTTGTGTTTTTCAACAAACATATTAAATATTGTGTGCCACAATATTGCTTTTCAATATTAAATTATAGCTATGACCTCAGTGTATGTGTGCGACTATTTCTGGTTTTAATAATATTCTTTTGGAATGTGTATGTCACTCATTTATCATGTTTCATTAGAATGGGTTATTCATGGATTTTTCTGCCCCTGTTCGACCAGTTGTCCATCCATCTGGCCGAAAAAATAATTTTATTTTTAATTCATACCTTCAAAAGTAATAAAGGGAATTTTATTAAACTTCACACAGATGTTACACACAGTAGCAAGATGTGTCACATGCAAGAATCAAGTTTGTAACTTAAAGGCATACTTGCCAGCTGTACCGATTCACGCGGTAGACTACCGAGTTCTGAAGGCTTCTACTGCCTACCGATTTTAATAAGCATTCATACCGCTTTGCAAAATATTTGGTTAAATATATTATAGGAGGCGATTTGTATGGTTCCGAGTCCGTTAGGCATCGCTGTGAGTGTAATACGCGCGTCTGCTACGATGTATGTATGCCTGTAGAGTTGCATTGCAGTGGGCGTGGGCGGCATTTGTCACTTACTGGTGACATATCTTGTTCCATGAATATGTTGTGGAAGTTTCTCTGTCGTACAAGTCCTGCTGTTGCGCCTGTTAGGATCCCTGAAATAAATTGGCTAAAAATAGTATTTTGTTAAGCGACAACAGTTTTAATAGGTGAAACTATATTATATTGACCAAAAAACAAGGACAACTTACAATGTTTCTGTTTATTGCTCTTTTAAATTGTGTTAATAGAGAAGTATGTATACTCTACTTGTAAACAAACTTTTTTAGATCAAGTTCAAAGAAAAAGATTACATAGGTATTAATTTAAAGGCATAATTATGTTGTAAACATAACATAATACATAGTGTTTAGAGATGTTGTCATAATTTATAGTGGTTAGATAGATATTGTCATAATTTATAGTGGTTAGATAGATATTGTCATAATTTATAGTGTTTAGAGAGATGTTGTTATAATTTATAGTGTTGAGTTTGTTGACATTAGATACAATATTGGAGCCAGGTGGTCCCTGGTTAGCACATTCAACTCTGAATCTGAAAATCATGGGCTAGAGCCTAATTAGCTCAAACCTTGAGCCTAATTAGCTCAAGTCCTAGAGCCTAATTAGCTCAAACTCTAGAGCCTAATTAGCTCAAGTCCTAGAGCCTAATTAGCTCAAACCCTAGAGCCTAATTAGCTCAAGTCCTAGAGCCTAATTAGCTCACACCCTAGAGCCTAATTAGCTCAAACCCTAGAGCCTAATTAGCTCAAGTCCTAGAGCCTAATTAGTTCAAGAGCCTAATTAGCTCAAACCCTAGAGCCTAATTAGCTCAAACCCTAGAGCCTAATTAGCTCAAGTCCTAGAGCCTAATAAGCTCAAGTCCTGGAGCCTAATTAGCTCATTGTTGACATTAGATACAATATTGGAGCCAGGTGGTCCACTGGTTAGCACATTCAACTCTGAATCTGAAAATCATGGGCTAGAGCCTAATTAGCTCAAACCCTAGAGCCTAATTAGCTCAAGTCCTAGAGCCTAATTAGCTCAAGTCCTGGAGCCTAATTAGCTCAAACCGTAGAGCTAATTAGCTCAAACACTAGAGCCTAATTAGCTCAAACACTAGAGCCTAATAAGCTCAACCCTAGAGCCTAATAAGCTCAAACCCTAGAGCCTAATTAGCTCAAGC